>JAJONI010000861.1:4738-17335 GCA_022190145.1 Pezicula rhizophila
TAACATCAAAAGCAATGGCTTCTTTATTTCTATCATGGCCCTTACTAGTGTGTTTCCATTCAAGCAGAATCACTGGAGTTAGGTCATGCTACGCTACGAATCTCCCTAGAGTCTAGTTCCTCCGTCAGTTCAAAATTTAGGCAACCTGACTAACACAACCCATAACCATGTGGCCAAACCACGTAACAGAGATTGAAAAGATTCACTTAATGCATAAGCAGAGTGCATCTGACTACAGTCAAGTAGCATAAGAGGGTGGATGCTTCTGGATTATGTGATGACCGGAATACCATTCGTCAGAGACTGTTCTTCGGGCTTTGTCTCGGGGCCAAGGAGGGCTTAAACAACGTGGATTGAAGGTCATTCTGGTGATACATAACACTAGGATACACTGGATATTCGTCACACTTCGTCTCTGATATGCAAGAAGCCGTTAACATGGGATTGAAGTAGGTGAGCTAGAGTTTCTTGCGGTTCCTTGCATGTGGCCTCCTTTCTCTGCTGCACCTTCTATGAATTTTAAAGCGGGCCTCTCCTCGTCAGGCTTCCTTCCTCCTACGGTTCTTTCCTCGACGCTTTTTGTGCTCCAAACTTTTACAACCTCCATACACCATCCTACCCAACACCACCACACAACATACAACGTGTAACTGCAATCATGGCGTTGACAGTCTACGGATACGAGGTATTAACCAACGCACCTTCTAGCAGGATGCACCATGCTAAGTCTTTGTCGCAGAAGAATCCCCGTACACAATTTGTACTCATCGTAGTACGTTTCTACCCTCCCCCTTAACTTCCCCTCCACTCAAGAGGATATATAGGCTGCTGCAGAGGGCATTGATGCTCAGTTGTCTGTTATTACCCCTTGGTCGAGCGAGGGCAAAGATGAATTCATTGCAAAGTTCCCACTGAGCGGCGGCAAGATTCCAGCGCTAGAGTGGGAGGACATCAAGCTTACAGAAACATTGGCTCTCGCCATGGTAACACCTCTATTTCCAGCCTGACGACCTTTATTTTGACTATTTTATAGTACCTTGCTAAGCGATCGAACAAGACAAACCTCATCGGCAATGGCACACTGGAGGAAGAGGCTTTGGTCATTTCATGGATGAGTTGGGCCAATTCGGAGCTCGCACCAGCACTTGCTGCATGGTAAGCATTTCCAATACAAGGAGTCTGTCAAACCCCCAGGCTGATAGATATTCACAGGTACATTCCAATCCTTCCCGAATCTGCTCTCCCACAGGGCTACAAACCAAAGGATCCTGATTTCTCAGTCATCCGAAGCTCACAAGCCACAAGCTTTCGATTGCTCGATACTCTTGAAGACCACCTGCGTGCACGAAAGTTCATTGTAGGCGAGCACTTGACCCTGGCTGATTTAATCGTCACAGTCGTTATTACCCGAGGCCTGCAATGGGTTCTGGATGCTAGGTGGCGTGGGGAGCATGTTAATATTATCCGACACTTCGATATGGTCTCGCGTTTGGAGTCGTTCAAAAGTGTGATTCCAGAGGTTATTCTAGTCGAGAAGGCTCTACGAATCTACGACCCCGATGAAATGGTATCCTACTAATTCAAAAGGCCAGTGGAATCTGAATCTGGCTTAGGACGGGAATTGAACGAGAGATGGAAGCCTAGCTATTGCGAGAATCAGGATCATTGCCTGTAACACATACTAGTTGTGTTCTCAGATCATCAAGGTCATTTATTCAATAGCAGAATTTCGTTCCGCAGCTTCATTAGCAATGTTTTTAGGTAAATACCTCACTAGAAGTGTGCCTTTTGTGCCTGTGATTGTGTTAGCTCTGCTGTAATTATTATCAGTGCTTCTTACCCTACGACTTTCCTTTTTCGCAAGTTCAACATTCTATCCCTTCTAATAGGACGTGCCGTACGCGAGGCTCGCATCTTAAGCCGAAACCTTGCCTATGTGAGGTGGCTTTTGCTCGAAGATCACCTGCTCGCTTTAAAAGGGGGTGCCGAATCCCCGAACAAAGTGGCAGGAAACGGTGTAAGGGATATTTTTCTATACGAGTTAATAGCACCAAAGGCGCGAGCTTGCATTCCAGATGAGCCGTTCTCGATTAATTTTGCCCATGGTTTACAACCCAGACAGAGAAAGAAGGGCTGAAGAACCTGTCTTTGGCGTGGGTATTACTTCATGCTTCCAACTATTCTACCTATACCTCAACAACCTACCAGATAAAATATTTGCACAGGCTCCTAGAAGTTCCCATTATTCTGAAATGAATTTGGGTTTGCCATGAACCTCGTAACTAGTGAGTGATTTAGGTGTAGTTATACTATCGGTCAGATTATTGGCTTCAGAGATACATATTCTTGAAAATTCTGTATTCGGCAATGGCCCTCCTCGGCTATGTTGGAAAATACGATGTCTACAGATACAACTGGCGGGAAGTTGATTCAACAAAGTGGGGTTATATTACATATTTAAAGTTGGGTTTGATAGAACGAATTGGAGATTTTGTTAGGCAGGGATAGGGTAAGTAAGGTTAAGAAAGGTGTTTAGGGGGTGAAGGATTAGGTGCATCGCTTAGGGACCATGTGATCTTAAAGGAGGCGTTGAAGAGAGACAAGGGGGAATGATGTAGAGGGATAGAGTTATGGTTGTATCTGGAAGGGTTGAGTCGTGGGATGGGGATTCAGGTGATGTGAGCAGGAGCTTAAAGGGGTAGACTAAGGCGGCGCTAGAGATAGGGAGGTGAGTTTTTCTTTTGTAGGTCCTTGATCTTTATCGTTACCTTTAAGGAGACATACTAAAGGGCCTAGATATCATTATATCTTATTGCCTTTGATATGCTACTAGATTTTATTTATAGTAGAATTATCAGAGTTCCTAGAATTTGCAAGATTAGTTGGTGACAGAAATAAACAGTAAAAAATGCCACACCCACATACGCGCTGCCTTCCCAAATCCCCAAAAACCCACGCCGCCCTACGTATCCTATCCTAATCTCTATAAACAGTAACAGCCTTGCCCTAACCCGGAACGTCCGTTATAGCGTCACTTTCACAAGTTGATCCCGACCAAACAGGTCAAATAGCTCAGTTCAAAACCCAAGTAAGCTCTTCCTCCTGCCTACTTCTCTTAGACCTTCAACATATCACTAACAATATTATCTCATCTAGAAAAACTTGAAAAACACAAAAACACAAAAAAAAACCAAAAAAAACCCAAAAACACACACACACACACACAAAAACAAAACAAAAACAAAAGGGAGGGTCGTTCTTTCTTCCTTGAACTGAGCTACTCAATTATCCACCAAAGGCGAAACTTGAGAAACACAGCACCTCCACCTCCCCAATAAGGTGGAGGTGCTGTGCTATCTACGATTTTTTTGGAGAGCTACCCAATATTGGGCGGTAGTGTTGTGGCCCGGCGTGGCCACAAGCCAAGAATTTTTTTTTTAGGCGAGCTGCTTGTCCATTCCCTATATATCTAGGTTCCTGACTTGACTCTCATCTTGAAGTGTCTTTGTATCTATCTTGTACTTGTAGCTTGTACTTACTCAACTTAAGATTCTCCTGTTGGACGGTTTCGAACATCATCATGGACGCGGTACAGTATTCAACTTACCCTATTCAGCAGAGTTAAATTCAATCTACATGAGCAAAAGATTTTTGCTTCGTTCTCTCTCACGTACTCATCAAAATATACTACAAGTCTTAATTAATACTACATGGGCTGTCTACCTACTTTTGCTATGCAAGGAATTCCCACACTATCTGTACATCTGTACATCTTTGTACTACCCCCAACCACCCACCCCTAAATAAAGGTTAAAATTTTCGCCCTGCTACCAGCCAAAAATTAAACCTTTATTCAGGGGGGATAGTAACTAATCCTAACAAACTCTAACTTTAAAACAAGAGCTCCAAGGTTCCCTTCCCTCTTTGCGAAATCTATCTTTGTGGCGTTCTATAATATTATTGCTACGAGCCTCGCTACTAAAAGAATTTTATAGTACAGAGAGAGTTAGTCTAGTTTTCGTTTAAGGTATATGAGAATGCTATAATAGTATTTATTACACAATCCCAACACTCGTAAAAGCACGGGTTCGAAGAAGTAGGAAGGATATACTCCATTAGTCGTCATTATGGAACTATCTACCACAACGGGTCTGCATACATGTCAAAAATTCAATTATTGAACCTGAGCTTGGTACTAGGGTATAAAGCACACTCGTACGCCCCATTGGAGAAGAGAATTATGTATCATAATGCAAGAAGCAATTAACTATGCATCTACATCTTGTGTACAGACTCTGCTATCATACCTGCATACCTTTATACATTTATGGCTTCAGATATTTGAATTTATCAGCAGCATCAACTAATGCTTCTTCAATATCCTTCTCATGTGCAGAATGTCCACTTCGTGCACAAATCTTGTATTCAACATTCTCGTTCTTCGGTCCTCCAAGCGCCTGATAAAGCTCCCAGCTCGTCTTCGCTGGACATACCATATCGTACCTACCCTGAACTATCACAATTGGTAAATGTTTAATCTTGTAGGCTTCTTCGATAAGCTGTCCATCGCGCATAAAGCCGCCGTTCACGAAGAAATGGCTCTCAATTCTTGCAAGGGCAAGTGCCCTAAGGGAATTAGTTTCAACATTAGATGCAGAGACATGAGGCACATACCACTTTGGGTCAGCTGCTTTCTTGATATATTCGGGATCAACCGTCAATTTGCTCGTGGCTACCTCCCATGTAGACCAGGCTCCAGCACTGAAAGCTCAGTTAGCAGTTACATGTCTCTGCCTGAAGCGGGACCTTACCATTTTAACCTCTCCTCCTCGTTATCACTTGTGAGCCTCTTATGATAAGCCTTCATCATGTCGCCCCTCTCCTCAACAGGAATAACAGCCTTATAAGCATCGAAGAAGTCAGGGAAGATCATATCTAAGTCAAGGAATCAAAGTCAGTCTATCTGTTCCAGAGATCTGAGGAGTAATTCCAACATGATTTGGGAGCGGAGGAATAATTCCCAGGAACAGATAATGCAATCTCCGGGTTTTTTTACCTGCACCCCCTTGATAGAACCATTCCAACTCTGACCGCTTCAAAGTAAAGATGCCTCTTAATATCAGGCCCATGCATCTTTCAGGATGCTTCTCCGAGTATGCGAGAGATAGCGTAGAGCCCCACGATCCTCCGAATACTATCCACTTGTCTATCTTGAGGTGCTCTCTCAAAGCTTCGATATCGGATACGAGATGCCAGGTAGTGTTGTCCTCAAGAGATGCATGTGGGGTAGATTTTCCAGATCCGCGTTGGTCTAAGAGGATGCTGCGATAGTGGGAAGGGTCGAAGTAACGACTGTTTGGTAAAAGTCAACATTGTCTACTCTTTTGCTATTCTTCTTCAAGCCTCTGCTCGTACTTACGACGTTCCTTTTTTTTTATAATGAGACCCTATATTGGTAACACTTACCTGTCAACGTCGTCTATACCACCACCAGGACCACCATGAAGACAAATAATGGGTACACCATTCTTAAGACCGCATTCTTCGTAATAGATTGAGTGAATGTCAGAGACTTTGAGATGACCAGAGTCATTCGCGGCAAAGGGCGCATACAAAGGAGCCATTGTGGGTATTCTTGATACTGAAATTTTGGATGCTTAGGTTGTTTGTTCTGGTTTAAAGAGCAGGGCGATAACGTGGCAGGGTGACAAATGGAGGGGTAGCGGGGGTTGTTTACTTGCACTCGCACGGGCCGATTGTGTCTCCATCTCCGCACCGGGAATAACTTCATTCTTCTTACCCGATTCACTCTTTACGGAATCTCGACATTTCTAAGCATCTGTTTGTTCGAATAAAAGAGCTATCTTCTCTTTATGTACCAGGAGTACTCTGAAAGCTGCTGCTCATTCAATATTCTTAATCCGAATCCTAGGGTGGCCCAATATCCTTTCCCTATTCAAGATGCAGAAATGGCTCCTCTTTTGTCACCAGTCATGACCGACCGTGGCTTCTGAGGAGCCAATGCCAATGGTGTTCTGCAGCAAGAAAGCAGCACTCCCATTTCGATCCTTCTTTCTTAGAGTGGGCAATTGATGCTGATGGGTATATCGGACTAGCAGTATGAGAGACTCGGCTGATCGATTGAGAGCACGGGAATTTCTTTTGAGAAGCGCCCAGCGCCCTGCGAGTTTCTTCTTTCGGAGACGAGTCTATTTTCTACGATGAATCTTACGATTTTCACTAGGTGTGGGGAGCTTGTCAAGAGTCTGAACACTCCAAAGAAAAAGAAAAGGAAGAAGAAAGAAAGTGTGATGGGATTGATATTATTTTTGTTCACGAAGCCAATCATAAATATCCTCTCGCTCCCTTGCTAACGTTGGCGGGGGCTGAAAAATAAGCCCACGCCTCCCTGAAATAGGCAAATCTCTGAAGAGCAATTTCTCACTCGGAACTCACAGCTCGCGAGTGCCCATTACCCACGAACACGAATTGTATGCAGCATGCAACAGTGCTCTCGAAGTGGATGTTCTGCCGTCAGGGAAGGTTGCTAAGTGTTGATAGTTGAAGAATTGTTCTACCTTCGACGTCCATGTTGTTGTATTTTTATCTGTATCAAAAGAGAAATACCCCTACGGTTTCAAGGTTTATCTCTTTGCCTGTCTGCTACTACAAGCTTAGATTAATAAGACGAGCACCAAACAAGCGCCTCTCTACTGCCAAAAGCTTATATATTGTAGAATTGCCTCGTATACCCACGTAAAGTAGCTCTACCTTAGTGGTCGAGCTCAAAGTTCACCATCTCGCTTAATTAAGGGGGTGCCGAATCACTGAGAGCCGACGGACAAGGGAGGTCAAAATGGTTGAGTTTACAGATACACTTTTCATTCGTCTTCTTTTACACTCTGCTTTCCAGAAAAGTGTTTAGCTCAGGGTATATCGACTTTCAGTGGTAGTAATTTCTTAGATTGTGGACAAAGCAGATAGGAACAATGAGTTGGATAATTGCCTTTAGAGAAACAAGACAGGATATATTGACCAGCAATTATCGCTAAGCTAGGAGAATTGAGACATTCTTTACATTTTTTCTGTTACGACGAGGTTATGAATCAATAGCTGAAGCGCTCACATTCATGGATAGGTAGTAGACGATTTATGAAATCTGCCGGATTCATGAATTCGTTAAGACGTATAGCCAAGTTATTGTAATGCCTTTTGTTTTCAATATTGCCTGTAGCTAGACTACTAGTATTATATATCTAACCAACTGGAATTTCTTGGAGAAATCCCCAAAGCTCATCTACCACCACTTGAGGTACTTCTAGTGGTAGTAAATGCCCAATAGCGCCGCCTCCATTTGCGCTTCGGTCATCAGATTCCAAAACATGAATCTGGACACTGTAACCCAAATCTAACAGACATTTTACCGTCTCCTGATTAACACGTTCAGAGGTTTCCACTGGATCATCCCTCGAAACAAGAACTCTGAACTTAGGTTTTTGATGCCATTTCCAGAGCCTTCGTATATCGACTTTCTCAGCCATCGCAAAACTCGGCCAACCTTTCTTTGCGCCTTCACTCCCGCCTAAACTATCCCGGATGATCAGTTTCAAGTCATCCAGCCCACCATACAATTGCTCTCCTCCCGATCCCGCCAGCACATTGCGGACAGTCCATTCTACACTACTTTCACTCTCGTATGCATGGACTTGCTGCTCCCTCATATTATCAGGGAGGATAAGAGGAGTTGGAGGGGCTGGAGCAAGGAGCAATATCCCATGGAATCTCGGAAAATCTTGGGGAAGAGACTCCTCGATCATTTGACTAACAGCTAGTGCTACTTTTCCGCCCATACTGTGACCACAGAGGATATAACCAGCTTGAGAAATGAGACCCTGGCTTCTGAACTGTGGGAGGAGATTTATGATATCTGAGGCTAAGGCAAAGGTAGAATATGCAGATTCCACATCCGGAGTCGCTGGTGATGATTGGCCCCAGCCACGATGAGATATTGATATCACTGTCGAAATTCCGGATTGGGCGGCTTTTAGCTTCTGTTGAGATTGGAGAAGTGTGGGGATGTGATGAAATGTTGATGCTGAACCTCCCCAGTAATGAAAGGTGATGATAGTTGGTGATTTATCATTATCAACCGGAGGTTCTTGGGGAGGGTAAATCAGAGTGTGAATATCTATCGAAGCTGATGACCTTGAAGGGGCATCGATCGTGAAGAATCTGGAGAGAACAGAAGTGTCATTTGGAGAAGTCATAGTAATAATAAACCAGTCATGGAGATCATAAACGAAGAACTACGTGAAATCGGACTTCGCTGGATTAGCAGGAAGAACGAAGCAAATGGAAGAAAAAGATATGAAGCTCGGTTACGCCAAACGGGCTTGAAAGTTGAAAGTTGAGTTGACTACGACAGCCTTAATATGTGTTGCAGGCAATAAGCTCACATTCTTCCAAGTACACCTCACTAATGCAGACGGTTTCAGATACGTTTGTATTACCTTGCATCACAGGAATAAAAACAGCCGATTCCGACAAGTTGACCAATGAATTTGTCGAATTAGTTAATTCGATGATAGTGGCGCCTAGTTCTTTGCATTTTTCATGTGAAAAAGTAAATAAGGTGTAAGAAAACAAGCAGAATGCGGTTATGCAAAAAATAAGGATATACGCAAGTGAGGATATACGGAAATAAGGATATACGGAAAAGCACAGGATTTAGACGACAATCATACCAAACAATGGGCCATTCAGGAGTTCTATTTCCAATCGGAAACTGTTTTTCTAGTTTAGCTGATTAATTAAGTACTAGATTTCTCTGACGTCAAGTGGAAACAACTTAACCCCGTCCTAATTAAGCGAGTAAGAAACACTATTGAGCAGGCTTGTCTATTTTGAAAGCCGACGAGCTCTTAGAACATGGCCCACAGAAAGTCGTGCTATATTAAGGTTTAGGATTGGCTAGATTTTGAAATGAATGGCACAGAACTATCTAGCCACTTACGAACAAAGATGATCGAAAAAAACGAGTGTTAGAATATTCTCATTGGGAAGTTGTTGATAGCAGGGAGATAGAGTGCTGATGTTAGTGGAGTTAGTGAAGTTAGGCAATCAAAGATAAGAACTTGACTTTAGGAGTCAGTCATCTAGTTCTCACCTTCAACTTAAGTGTCGCGTTGATTTGGAACAGCAGTCAAAGGGGAAATCCCAAGTCCTTAAGCGAGGACTCGATCTCCTCTCTTTCTTTCCGACATCAAAAAAGCCAAAAACCAAAAAGCTGGAAAAAAAAACCGTCAAAAAAACTCGATTATCAGCGACTTTCTTGCACCTCTCGAGAACAAACCCAGTATTTTAAATCACCCGTCTAGGGGCTAACAAGTTTGTTTTTTTATTTTCGTATTCGTAAGCGGGACTGGCGAACCTGTTACTCCTCCTCTTCAAACAGAATTTGTCCAGAGCCACTTACCACTGCGGCACGCCTGTTCTGTTTGTTGAAGAATTTCAACTTAGAATAATTTATAAGGCAATTAGCGATTCCTATAACTTTAGTGTAGCGGTAGAGGTGGTGGTTGGTTTGTTTCCAGGTTACATTAAGCCCCTGAATTGGCGAGGCCAGCACGTGAGCCAGTTTTTTCTTGCCAAGCCCGGGAAAGCAATTCCCCGTCTCCGTAACCCCCAACTTCGCAAGCGACATCTCCAACAGCCAACCAACCAACCTCATCTGTTATCACTTCTTGTCCAGTGAACACGTTGTTACTTCTGTTCCACGTTGTATTAATAAGAGGATGGCCTCACAACCAAACACGGATGGCCAGAGGGAGCTCTGTGATGACTTGGTCTTTGTAGAGGAATTCGATGCTTTGTACGTTCCTCCTCGTTTCTAGCTTTCCCCGCATTTCTTGATTCCAATAACGGCTGGTAGTATAAACTCGCCCACCTATGCCTCTGGCTAACTTGTAGTCTAGGTCTATCGAATACAAGCCTATTCCCGTGGAGAAATATCCAGGTCAGTGCTTATAACTATTGTTATTTTCCCTTATCGCTTTATCAGGTCCTTCGTTACCTGGAGGAGGTGGTTTCTCTGGTGTACAGACTCGCTAGCTCCGAAACTGATGCTGACTTGGCGGCCATTGTCTTGCCGCCTTATACTATCTAACAATGTTTTTTCATTTTCATCTAGTCCAAAGTTGGACTGATTTGATTTGGTTGGGACTGTTCTTCATTGGATATGGGCTGACACCGTCAACCACAGCAAAACTGAACGCTCGAGCCGTAGCCAGGCGTCTCGGTGTCAGAGATGGTCTTATTTACCTCCCGGGGCTCAAAGAAACCAACTATGAAGACAGTGACATGCCACCGCCATTCCGGCAACGTCGTTACTTCTACTACCTGAGTGGAGTTAACGAAGGCAATTATGTCGTGACTTACGACATCCACACCGATAAGATCACTTTGTGGATCCCACCACAGCGTAACCCACACGATGCTATCTTCAATGGAGTAGTTCCATCCATCGAAGAAGTAAAGGCAGCCTACGATGTAGATTATGTTGAACGGACCCAAAAGCTGGATGACTACCTAACGTTCTACGCCCACCACAACCTAGGATATATCTACCTTCTCCATGATGACCAAGCACCCAAGGGAATAAAAACAGTAATGACATACAAAGATGGCTCTTCAAGTCGACTGGACTCGTCCCCTTTCGATATCATCAAACTCAAGGCCGCAATGGACGCAGCACGCGCCATCAAAAGCCCTTACGAGCTCCGCATGATCCGGAAAGCAAATGCCATCTCAGCAAGAGCACATACCAACGTGCTCCGCCGTATTTCTCGCATGTCCAACGAGACCGAGATCGAAGCCGTGTTTGCCGGGACTTGCATAGCAGCTAATGCCAAGAGTCGTAAGTGACATACTTATTTGTTCTTATGTCCTTGAAACACTGCCTCATGACTCCGGGAGCTTGTCTCAAGGGCTCTTACTCTTGATCTTGGAGAAAAACATAGTACTTATTTATTGAAGAAGCATACGGTATCATCGCAGCAGCGGGCCCAAATGCAAGTACACTGCACTACGTAGCCAACAACTCGCCATTGAAGGGAGAACAGCTTGTCTGTCTTGACGCTGGCTGCGAATGGAAGAACTACGCGTCAGATGTAACACGTACATTCCCAATCTCGGGCACCTTCACCCCCGAGGCAAAAGACATCTACGATCTTGTAGACAAGATGCAAACCGAATGCATTGCCATGGTAAAACCTGGCTGTAATTTCCGCGCCGTACACTTACATGCCCATAAAGTAGCACTCGAGGGACTCATGAAACTAGGACTTCTCTACAACGGCACGCTTCTTGAGATCTACCTCTCAGGCGCAACAACCGCCTTCTTCCCTCATGGCCTAGGACATTTTGTGGGTCTCGAAGTCCACGATGTAGGTGAAAGATTGACTGGTCCTCCCAAGACTAAAAGTGATTTCTCGCTCTATGGATTCCGTTCTAACCCAGCCGATTGGACCTCGGCTTTCCGTGAAATGTTACGCACCTCTCCACGTAGCAGCTCAGTCTACTCGCTTGAACCCGATATGGTAATTACCGTCGAGCCAGGAATGTAAGTTTAACCCTCCTCCCTTCTTCTTCCTCTACACCCCAATTCCCAGTACTAAACAGCCCATCCAGCTACTTCAACCGGTACGCCCTGGAAGAAGTACATCTCAAATCTGAAAAATACGCCAAATACATCAACAAAGACCTACTAGAAAAATACTATCCCGTAGGCGGCGTACGCATCGAAGACGATCTCCTCGTGACCAAAAATGGAAATGAGAATCTGACCACGGCACCAAAAGGTCAGGAGATGTTAGATATAATTAACGGGGCAGGAAGAGAAAAAAGCGAGACCGAAAAAGAAAAGACGGAAAGTGGAACAGAAAATGGGGAAGCTAAGGGGAAGAAAGGATGGTTTTGGTAGATTCGAATTTTTCCAATCAGTGAGGGGATGATGAGTTTTAGATTGGTCGGTGGGTGGATGTTTGAATAACCAATTTCAAGATATTATAAGTTGCTAAAGAACAGGTTGGGTGTTTGCTTTTTCTCCTCTCTCCTATCGCAAGGAAGCAAGTCTGTTTACTGTTTACTGTTTATTTAAGGAATTGTTATTTAGCACGTAGCACTTGATATTTGGCATGCACTATACCCGATTTTTAACTAATTAGGGTGAATATATATAGCTGCTAGTTCTACTCCTACTAAAATCACTACTACATTTAAGTCCCTCCTATGTATATAACATGCATATTTCCCTAGAGCGACCACTCAGACCTATGAGGGACAAACTCCATATTCGCCCCAGACAGACCGCAACGTAACTTATACTGTCAAGAAGAGAGAAGAGACTAATCTCTAAGCGCTAAAGACTACTCGCATATCGGATAGAGATGGATTGAATTGACTTTATCCTATAGGAGATAATGAGGTAACAATAACAAGATAGACATGTAAAGGCACTTTAACTCCTCATATCATTTAGTAGGAGTTAAAGTATTAATCTATGATAATTTGTTCCACTTTTGCACCCATCGACAAAAT
>JAJONI010000862.1:1755-17334 GCA_022190145.1 Pezicula rhizophila
AATAAAGTTTAAATAGTTACCTCATAATAAAATCTTCGGGTTAACCCTAACCCAAAGGAGATCATAAACGAGAACGCAAACGAGAACGCAAACGAGTACCCAAACGAGACTGCAAAAGACTGTCATACATAAGACGCCAATATCCTTGGCGATCTGGTCAAGATTAACCGGTGTTCAATTCCGGGAATCTTTATAGCATATCTCCAGAAACAGGTTGACTCTCATAGAATTTTTTGCAGGAAGCTGTTAGGCGGTTACTTCAAACCGTAAGCCACAGGGCTGAGCAAAGATACAAGGCTATATGCACAGCACGCAAAGACAAAATATATGTCTCCTATCTTGAATCGTTTCGATGTCATCCGTATAGAGAAGTGCGTATAATCCCCTCGTTCTCGTTCAATTGCCAAGGTTTCTAAGCCTCACGTAGCCTTCTCATTTCAAGGAGCAACGAATGCTTCTTATTTACTGCCCACCTGCTTGCCCTCAAGATATAAAATAGACTCGTGCTACTTATTTCATATTGCAATCATTCGCAATTTCTTTACGAGTATCAAAATCGTTTGTCTTCACAAATCTCAGTACGTCACCATCATAAGGGAAGGCTCCTGTTCGAAATTTCCGCCGCTCATTCAAAACATCTTTCTCGCTTTACTACTTTGTGAAATATGGCAGGGGACAATAATGATCACTGGAACTATATCCCCTCTGTCCCTGCGGGTGCAATTACGACTCTGGTCTTTGCTGGGTTGACTCTTCTCCACATATATCGGTTCTGCAAAACTCGAACTTGGTTTTGCTTGCCTTTCATCATAGGAGGTATCTGTAAGTTTAAAAAACTCGCACCTTAATACCTTCACTGATTCTCTCTATAGTTGAAGTCGTCGGATATGGAGCACGGGTAGCATGTAAATACAACTTGGATTCCACAACGCCCTACATCATCCAGGCGCTTTTAATTCTCTTGGCTCCAATTATCTTCGCCGCATCAGTTTACATGATTCTCAGCCGCCTAATCCTGGCAACAGGTGCCGAGAAATATGCCATTGTCCGCGCGAGTTGGCTCACGAAAATTTTTGTTGGTGGGGATATCTTTTGTTTCTTAGTACAAGCTCTAGGTGCTGGAATTCTTTCCGGCGCCAACAGCACATCAAGTAGGAATATGGGCCAGAGTATCATCCTGGGTGGTCTGATCTTGCAAATCGTCGTATTCGGTTTTTTCCTTCTAGTGGCTGTGATATTCCATAAACGCCTCCGCGCTCAACCAACCGATAAGTCTATGGCCATAGCAATACCCTGGGAACGGTTTATAAACATGCTATACATTGTTAGTGTGCTCATCACTATACGCAATCTTTTCCGTGTTATCGAATACGCAATGGGCGGTGAGTGTTCCTCGGAAACCACATTATATTACAATTTTTATGGCTATCAATGCTGATTATTACTTAGATAAGGGTTACCTCCTCCAAAAGGAATGGCCAATATACGTCTTTGATGCGCTTCTTATGGCAATAGTGATGGGTATCTGCCAATCGTGGCATGTTGGTAGGATGGATGCCCCATCACCTAATATCGACCTCGAGTCGGTCAGTGGAGAACATCATGGCAAGCCCCGACACCACCGACACCACCGACATCACCGACACAACAATAGTGAGCAACCTTTATCACCTTGAATAGCACTGTGCCAAGATCCACACAGTCGACAATGACCCAGGAGGAGACTTGGATTGAGACTTTGGATAATGTGGTTAAAATCAATTGGCCGAGAAATTTGTTTTGACGATTAACCCTTACCTTACAAAAAGGGTGTTTCTTTTGTTATATGGATTGCCCGCGTTATACTTAGCATTAAGCAGAATGGGAAGGCTCTTTGGTTTTTAGATTTTGATGCATGAGTATCTTGGCAAGCTACAAGATACTAGACAGTGAGTTTTGTAAAATGTAGTACTTAGCTAATAGAAGATTATGTTTCGAACTCCAAAACCCTCGGGATATTTAGCAGCTTGCACGGGATCTGCTCTGTTTGATATATTGTTGGGATCAATAGACGAAAGAGAAATTTCGATGTTGTCGAATATTTGTGCTTATGCCCTTGGAGTTACTAGTTGAGGAAACGGTTCACTAAAGGATTAAAGGCCCTCACCACTGCTCTTAAGCCCATTCCTAAAGCTTGGCTAGAGTCTGACAATAGGTATGCGTTTGTCAATCTTCGGATTGCATGCTCGATAAATATGCAAGAGTAGGATATATAGCCGGCGAACTCATGTTATGCGAAGACTAGATCTGGGTTGATTGAGGCAAGCAAGGCAAGCAAGGCAATCGATATCAAAGCGACATTACTTAATTAACAGGTTCTAAGATAAAACAAAATGCTACAGAATCATTATCTCTGTAACGCTAATATAATCTATATTGGAAGGCCATTTATTTATATAATACCTAGAGCTTGATAAATAACAGATACATAAGCCCTAGTCCGACCATTTCCTAAACCAATGCTCTCCATTTTATTCATAACATACGAGATGGTAACTTTTCCATCAAGATCCATAGGGATCGTGGAACCACCCGAACCACCCCAGAAACAGACACGACCAGCCGGAATCCAGGAATCAACTGACGTACCCCCTTTATTAGTAAGATTGAATTCGGTGCTAAATTGGAGGGAAGTCCCAAAATCTTTGTCAATCCCGCAAGATTCTTCTTGGAATATCAAATCGATTGTGTCAGGAGACAGTAGCCGATGCCTATTCACGCTGCTACCAAGGGTAATTGCAGAAGGACGCGAGCCAAACCTCGAGCATTGGTGTGGCCATTCGCAGCTCCGAGCTCAGGATGCATCTCCGGGTTCATAGTTGTCTTAAAAGCGAGGGACTTAGGTTTAAACTTGGGGGGGAGGGAGGAGGGAGGGGGGAGGGCCTGTAGCGTTTTTTGTACGAAATGGTGCTATATCCGATACACGAGGCCAGTCTTGCCCCTCCGTGCCAACCTGAAAGTCAGCATTAAGAGGCTGCTCCAATTCTTCATGGACAAAATGCTTCAGCGTCTTTCCTGTGGTTCGACGAACTAACTCTCCCATGGGAACGCCGAAGGTGAAAGAATGGTACCTAGATCTGGTACCTGGTGTCCACCATGAACTCAGATTTGCTAAGTTGAGACGGCTTTCTCAAAATCAAACACGTCCGCGACAGTCATTGGTTCCCCCCAGCCGTGCTTGGTCTGGTGTGGTAGAGGGTGCCTTACTGCTCAATCCTTAGTGCTCGAAAATATTTGCTGTTCTCGTTGATGGATAGGCGGAGTTGAGAGGTAAAATGAACGGTAAAGCATATGATTTCTTATATCTTTCTACTTCATTGCAAGTCAAATCGATAGTAATAAACTTAAGGGTCTTAAACACTCATGCTTTTTATGGTAAATGCTTAGTAGAATGCAGAAAGTCGTCTTATGTACAAAGAGCCACGACTACACAGGATACCGGAATCTGTAACTGATATAATACAAAGATTATACAAAAATTTATAGTCTAACGCTATGTGCTGTGCGGTCTAGGGAAAGTGGAGCTGGAGTGTCGGACAGTAAAAAGAGACAAGTCATCCTCTCCAGGTGTTTTTGCTCTGGTCTAAGGAATGTGGCTTTCTTGTACGACGCCACTAGAGCATTATCCATCCTATCGCATTGTACAGTATCGTTAAATAAAACCAACCATTAACTCTCATCTCCACAAATCCACAACCCCTGTTTACCAAAATCCTTAAAATAACCAACAGATTTAACAATCTAGTATGTCGAAAGTTCTATCATTCGTAGTTAGCCACCAAAACCTATCTTCTCGCAAATTATTTGGCAGTCTTCCAAGCGTAGTACAGGAGGTAGGATGAAACGCAAAAAGGCTGGCAGTTCAAATAAGGTTTTTGCTTCTTCTTACATTTTTAAGGCGTACGGGAGGCTAGTGGCAAGAAAAGGAAAAAGCAAGTTGTTTATGAGACACGCCACCCTCTGATAGGCTCGATAGGTAAGACTTACATCTTGGATTCTTCGCTGTCCTCGGCAACTCTGCATTAGGTCTTAGCTGGACCCGTCCCGTCTTGAGCTATCAAAAATGAGATAAATTCTAAATTCAAAGTATATCTTCCCTTCCCTGCCCTTCTTTTCCTTTGCTTTCCTGCTAGCATTTTTGATCTTTCTCAGAAACACAATGCCAGGTAATTCAGAGTACGCAAAGGATTATGATTATGATTACATTATATGTGGGTAAGTTTAACACCTGTGCCTCCTCTTATTGACAAGTAATTGACGCATTTAAGCGGGGGTACAGCAGGTTGCGTGATTGCAGCTCGTCTTGCAGAGGATCCCACGCTATCTATTCTTGTTGTGGAGGCGGGTAGTACAAACGATAAAGTCCCAGACTCTGCCATACCCGCAGCGTACACATATCTCTCCCCTTCTCTTTACCTACGATACTGATCTTTCCCAGGCTCGCAAAAGTGTTGGGCACTAATAATGACTGGAATATCAAAAGCGAGCCATGTCCAAACCTAGAAAACCGCCAGATAAATCTAAGTAGAGGAAAGTATGAATAGGCATTAGCTACTCGACAATTATCAACAAATTCAGCTAAGCGATTATTTAGATTTCTTGGTGGTTCCAGTGGTGTTAATGCTATGCTTTGCATTCGTGGCTCGAGAGATGACTACGATGACTGGGGGATGGATGGATGGAGTGGCGATGAGCTCTTCGAGTACATGTCAAAGGTAGTTTATAAACCGGCCCGAAAGAAGCTTCACTAAATGGTGATGGTAGGCAGAATCCTTTCACAATAAACCGTGGTTCGAGGCCAATGAAAAAGCACACGGGCATGATGGTCCCTTGCTCACCTCACCACATGATCCGGCCCCGATATCTAAGTTAATGCTTGATTCATATCAGTCTCAAGGTCTTCCACTAATTCCTGATGTTTTTACATCCGGAGAAAGCCCTCACGCATGTGGGCACGTCGTAAGATCGGTCTATAAAGGGGTTCGTACAACTGCTGCAGATTATATTACCAAGAATAATGTTCGGACGAATATTGAAATCAGAAGCAACGTAATTGTTGACAAAGTACTCCTTGAAAATATCGATGGCAAGCTGCAAGTTACCGGAGTTGCTCTCCAAGATTCGAATGGCATCAAGAGCACCGTGCGAGTACGGGAGGAGGTCATCATCTCTGCAGGAGCATACTGCAGTCCAGGAATCCTCATTCGGTCCGGTATTGGTGCAAAAGCTGAGCTTGAGAAGCTTGGTATCAAGAGCATGGTAGATCTTCCTGGGGTTGGGAAAAACTTGATAGATCACCTAGTGAGTTTAAGATCGGAGTTTAAAGAGAACCTACTAACACCAAGTAGGTTAATTTCATTTTCTTTGAGGTAAACAAGCCAGGTATCACAAATGATTCCATGGTTTGGCACGGCGACGGAATGAAAATGTCAGCGGCACAGTATGCGACTAATCAAACTGGATTTCTCTCCCAATTCCCATTCGGCACATTCGCTTTTGCTCGACTAGATGACCGCCTGGCTAGTTCTCCCATGTGGCAGAATGCACCACGCTAAGATGGACGTGATCCCATGGGCCTGAAGCTAAGCCAACCGCATGTGGAAATCTGGAACACTGAATGCTATATTAAAGACAAGGATTGCCCTACAGAAGGTAACCACACCTTCGCAATGGCCGTCGAGCTCTTCGCACTTAGATCCAGAGGTGAAGTCACGTTGAAATCCAAGGACCTAACGGAAAATCCGGTCGTCGATCATAAATATTTCAGTGATCCCCTTGACATCCTGGTCTTTAGTGAAGCCTGCCAGCTAGCCAAAGAAATCGTCATGGAAGGCACTGGCACAAAGGGAATTATAAAGGGATCATGGCCAGCATCCCGTACACATCATAGCTATACAACTCGAGATTAATGGGAGCCGTATCTAAAAGAAGAAGCCCAAACTTGTTAGTCTTCCTTCATCTGGGGGACCGGCGCTTTTTACCTGGGAGCTCTGTGCCTATATGTGATAACCTTTGCTAACTTTCTCTGAAAGGTTATCATCTAGCTGGCACTTGCAAAATGGGAAAGCAGGACGATGCTATGGCCGTCCTCGATGAAGAATTACGCGTGCGTGGGGTGAGCAACCTAAGAGTTGCAGATGCTAGCATCATGCTAACACTTATGTCTGGGCATCCACAGATGGCAGGTTAGTACAACCAGATCCCTTTATCCTCACCGCATCTTACTGAAATGTTTCCCAGTCTACGCTATCGGTGAGAAGGCTGCAGATATGATAAAAGCAGCGGTTGCAATGGACTGAGAGATGCGATATCGTTAAAAGGGTAATAAAAGTAAGTTTTATGGGACCAACTTAAGCAATCGTTTCTGGACTTACCCTTACTTCGTTGAGAGTGTAGTAAAAGTAGGAGTAGTTGATATTAATCCCGAGTATCCTTAAACAGTTGCAGCAGGTTATAAGACGATCGCGGAGTGAGCAAAGATATCCTGCTAACTATGTCACATGTTCCTTGCAACTCATCCAGATCTTTTTGCGTTTCCTCTTTCCATAAGGAATTCTAAGACTATTTCCAGAAATCTCACATTCTCAAAACAATTCCTAGGCTGTTAGATAAGGAATGGGTTTATTGGTAGTGATTGCAAGGAGCAAATCAACAGCTTGTCTCTTGTCGTAGGTGTCGTAAAAGCCGGCTCTTTCTGACAGACTACATTCCATGCTCAGTATGCTTCACCTTTCATGCGTACAAATACGCAACCTATTTTCATCTTTCGGCCGGTTATGCTACATAATCGAGCATTATATCATTTATCTGCAATGGTGTACACTACCTGTCGTCATTTACAGGTCAATACTCTAATTAAAT
Organism: Pezicula rhizophila; assembly: GCA_022190145.1. NCBI lineage: Eukaryota > Fungi > Ascomycota > Leotiomycetes > Helotiales > Dermateaceae > Pezicula > Pezicula rhizophila. Next base: position 8,656 of record JAJONI010000862.1, read on the forward strand.
ATATGCTCGGAAAGCCTCTAGAGCTTTACCATTCTGTCTAGACGCCCAAGACCTTTATAACTAAATCAACTACATTTTGAGCTTGAGAGAAATTTACAAGATCACCATTGAGCACAATTCATTATCATTGCCAAAGAAGGAATGAACAATTTGATTACTGATTTTGGCGAAATCTCTAGAAATCATGATTATGACATTGCCACAAATGATGTCCAACAGAACAGCACCATGCTGTTCATAAATTCCTTCGCGAAACTCCATGTAGATTCATGAGTTGCACAAGCTTTAATCCTGGTTCCCTTCTAAGGATCTGCTTCGATCTAAATACTGTACCAAGCTTCGTAGATCTGCTTGGCGACCTGATCGCTTCCGGAAATATAAACATGTGCTTTTTGCTTGGTCTCTGTAGCATTGTGTGTTCTTGGACAGGCGTTGTGACATTCATGAGCTCGATACCTGTCGATCTATTGCTTGGCTGAGGACGTGTTTAGATCGCGGGTTCGAAATTTCGTGGTCAAGGGTTGGGTATGGCGGCAGAGGCATCCTCGAAACGGGAAGGTTGTCTATTTGAGAAACGACAATGGCTCGTCAATCATTGGTCCATTTAGTTATATTAATCGCACTCGCTCGACACTTTGATTCCACCTGGGGTGGGAAGACACGGTCAAGAATGGGAATCGGAGAAGGCAGTTCCGTCTCCGAGAGAAAGACGAAGATATAAAAACTAGTCTATTAGCCATTGATAAGCATTCATACTAGTAACTAATTACGCTCGCACCTTGGCATCATTGGACTGGTAACGATGCACGGCTCGCTCAGAATATATTTCGAGAGATAAAACTCTAGTGGAGAAGAAGCATAATGAACAGGTTCATGCTTCCACATCGATACACTATCAGCGACAAGGCAAGCCACGGATCGAATCGCGCATACAGGCATAGCCAAAGAGTCGTCGAACGACATGAGTACGTACAGATTTACCCAGAAACTGGTTGAGTTACTGCATTGACAGTTGCACATGTCGCAATCATTTAGCTGTGTCGAGGAGCGTCAGCATTGATCCAATTTCCACGCCTCAAGTCGACAATTCACTACACAAGCCGACTCGGCATTTCAAGGTCTATTGAGATTCCTCCCTTCTAGCGGTGCTAGACAAAGATCGCCGCCTACTCACGTTCGACTGCAGTGGAGACTGAGGCATGTCAGCGCTTATAATCCTCCACGAGCTCATGGAGACTATCGATCGAGAGAATCTTTTAAAGCTATTTAACTACTTCAAGTGAATTGAGGTAACAAGTGCTGGTGGATGAGCTGTTGTGGTCAGAGTCCTCGACGTGTAAACTAAGTGACACTAGCTAGATTTATCGCTACTATGTTTGGCTAGCTGAAAATGGGTATCAATATCTGTATTGACGCCTATATATCGCTTTTCAGACCAAAATTTGCAGGAGAATTGGGCATCGTGTTACAGTAAAGTGTGATCTTCAAGGCAGGTTTGACTCCGAGGAGCTAGTACTAGCCGTGAAGGACCAGGCTTAAAAAGGAGGATTCATTGCTCAAAGATGTAACGGGTGATTTATGCAAGGTATGTGTTGACGCAATATTGCGTTAAGTGCAGTTTATTGACCTATCTAGATTCGTGTGTACGACAGGTCCTTCTATTTCTTCATATTCCCGTGTAAGACTCGACAAGTAATTTACATAGATAAAGAGTAGATCCAATCAGGGCTTTTACCGGTGATATGAAATCTACAGCTATGTATAGTCAATCTCCGCACGCGATACAAGCCTCCTTGTAGACAGGAGATAGAACTGTTATAAATCCTAACTTCGTTCGTTGGGGGGCAGAGCGCTGGGCAGTCTCCGCTCACCACCTAGACCGTGGAGTATAACACTAATTCAGGGAAGAAAGTCTGAATGTGTCGTCAAGGTGACAGCGTAGCGGCGGCATCATCGAAGTCAGCAACGAGATGGACGTTTTGTCGACGGCGTGCATCTTGCATTTCGTCAATTTTCGCCTCGTAGTGCACGGGTGGTATCTTTTGAACAGAATCTGCGAGCTGATCCTCATCATACACGCCATGATCCGGCCCCAATCGTGCTAATAATGGCCCAGCTAAGTCTAGAATAGCTCTCCACGTACCCATCTTCCTGTCTTGTCGTACCAGCGGACTGTGCATTGTTACTTCCATCCACATCAAGAGCATACTGGCTGACCATATGATTTGTAGACTGATGATCACAACAAGAAGCTCCCACGAAGCCCCCCATTGATAGTTTTGCGCTTCAGGCAGACAAATGATCTGACCAGCGAAGAATTTATCTACGGTGTTCTTAGCTCCTCCGACGACATTATCAACTGGGTAAAAGATGCTGTCGTAGTAAAAGCCACAGGTAGTTTGCGTGTTGTTGCCGAGCGTATATGATACCCCGTTGACCATAATAGTGTTCCCGGCCGATCCAGTGTATGGGCGGTTGCCAAAGTACATGATATTGCACATGTCGGCACCTAATCTGGTGATATTATCTACAGGCACATACCACGGATCTGGCTCATTGTCAAGGCCAGTATTAGCAAAGGAATAAGCTGCGCTGGCGACATATAAATCGATCGGCGTCGTTGCATTGTTCTTTAGCATTACAGATCTGGACGTTGCACCAACCAGCGACGTGGCAGCGGATATCAGTGTGGGCCAACAGAGGACGTACAACATGGACAGTACAATCCAGACCAGCGTAAATTTCGTTCCAAGACCCTTAGCTAAGGGTAGAGATGTTGTAGCGCTTGTCATAGTTGTGATCTCGTTGGGACGGAGTGTGATTGCAGCAAATAGATCGTATCGTATCCGCCCATTTTCCGCGATGCGCATCAGAACATCCGTGTATACCCTATACGCAATCCAGGCAAGAAGCACCTGTCCCCCACGACCGACAACAATGTCGAAAGCTACATCAACAATCTTTGCGTTGGTGAAAGACAGATTGGCCGTCCTGATATTGACCTCGAATAATGTAGACCATGATGTCCACGGTTTCTGCACGTCGCATGGGAGTATTGACAAACTTAACTCGGTGGTACCGAGTATCGAAAACCCATATAGATAGTGTGTCGCTAGTTCGTGTAAAAGGATGGGACCCCCGATACATAATATAACTATCGCAGCAGCGGGATACACAAATTGCCGCCTTCTCAGAGTCGTGGTCGACAAAGTGGGCGTTGGTGGCTCATGTGGCGTCTCCTGCAAGCTATGCATTTCAGATAAACTTGCCGACTCTTTGTTGCCATCTGGTAGGATACTAGAGAAAGTACCTCTCAGGCCCATATCGATATCGAGAGGTAAGTAAGTCGACGTCTAAGTAACTGCGAGTTAAGCGTAAAGAAAGTGAAAGTAGTAAAAAATTGACCCAGTCCAGTCGACTGTAAGAGGGTAATGATGAGATGGAGTTAAGGTTAATTAATCCGTGCAAAAAACAAAGCAGAGAAGACGCTGCTACTGTGCTGTAAGGAAAGCTTAAAACTTTCTTTGTAATGGAGGCTGCGCCCTTGTCCTTTTGCTTAGACGCTTAGCCACAATTGTACCGAGTACTCTCGTCACAAATCAATGCAGGAGGCAGCTAGAAAATACCGAGATTGCTTGGTACTGTAAGAACCACCAATAAGAGCTCTAGAATACCCTCAGCCCCTCGTGATCGGCAGTACAGAAACCCTCCTGCTGTATTATTCCCGTTAAAGGTCTAGGGCTTAGCTAAGACTCTTGCTATTTTATCCACATAACACCTGATTCTGCCCTTCTATAAACCCTAAAACTACAGGCTACAAGCCCTATAATTATAGGCTACCTCAATAGGTTATGTAGCCTATAATTTTAGGGGTCGCAAAATAATATAGTATATATCGGCAGTAAGAAATAATACACTAATTTTTAAAAATTATATAGCCTAGGGTTATAGGCTAGAGACCTTATAATTTTACCTTGTGCTTCTATAAGGTACTGTGATTTCTCAGCAGCGTATTTTACTACTTGAATAAGTAGATATAGCGAAAGTTTTAAGGCCCCCACATCTTCTGTACACGCAGAGTCAGCCCTAGAGAGGCGTTCCCCTCTTTTGCCCACATTTCTTTTGGCGAGAAAAATTACCTTATTTCGAAGAGCCGAAATAAGAGCATTACGAGTCAGTGCCCAAGGCAATACGGCCTGGGGCTCTGGAATCGAACTACATAATATAGCTACTATAATTAAATTATATACTTCTACGAAGCTACATTAGCTCGTAGAGCATTACTAATATTTTCTACTAGTTACGTTTAGACACTATTTAGATATTATTTTCCTGTTTCATCTACTCTAATTGTTTAATATACCAAGATTATCCCTGAACGAGCTCTTGCCATTGATGACTAGTTAGTCGGATACGATCCTATATATGAAGAGCCCACTAAACATACCTGCCTATGCGACCACAGACCCGAATTTTAGACCCAAGTAGAATCAAAAATGTCACAATTCGTAATACAGGCGAGTTTTGGCTGCGAGAATCTCATTGTGGTGTGGGAGAGAATATGTAAGTCGAAAGGAATTAGGCCAGGTTATGGGAAGAAGACTATAACGCATGTTGAAGAATACTCGAATGGAGTTTCCGTCCAGCCCGCGGAACAATGACCATTTGCCTAGGATAATTCAACAGTCAGTAAACACTAAATATAATATTATCAATGCCTACCAGCAGAAGAGACTAAGTGTCACCAGGCCCACGACGCCCAAAAGAATATAAACTCCAAGATATATTCCTAGGATTTGTCTAGCACGCTGCTTGTTTGCGGTAGACTACTAATCAAGCTAGATAGCTGCGTCATATTGGTAGGCATAATCTCTTTGTGAGCATTGAGAACTCACTAGGAAAGACTAGGCAAAAGGAATAGATGACTAGTACACTGAAAGAGAAGTACACGGTGCCAAATCCGGCAAATCTGAGATAGTATCTATACAGCGAGAGATCTCTTGTCTGCCTTGCAATTTCATCGACCCTGTCGAGAGTCAGGCTCGCAGTTACACGCCGAATGGGATTTTGCCCTTCCTTGATAACCCCGTCGGGTTCAGCGGCTCTGTACCCACTTTAGGTACTCCGAACGTATCTATTGATGATGCTAGTGTATAAAGCAGAGCGTGATGTGATTTACGGGATGTCTTAGCCCAATTTTCCCCGATGTTGCGCTCTAGTGCTTGCGCACGATGCGCTTCGGTCAAGAGGAAAAAGCCATTTAGCCATTAGAAGACACTTACATTAACAAAACCACTTGTTTTTTCTGACTTTAGTTGCCTATATTTTTGGATTCAGCCAACAAAGCTTTCAACAACCTCAAGACAAAATAACACAAATTTCAGCAAGACAACTATAGTGAACACACGCTTAATGAGGATGTTAATTCCAATGAGCCATAATGTCCTACGTTAGGTTGGTGTGCCAGGACTTAGTGTACATATAGTTAAAATGATTCTATCGCGGTCCTAAAACCTATTATCTATTTCCATTATTGCAGGCAAAGCAAAAGGAAGTTGAGACAACAGAAGGTCCAGTCAACACAAATGACTTTGACGCCGGTCAACCAACACCCACATATCTCAGTTTTGGTTGCGGAAAGCATTCTCAGTAAGGATTTCTATAATATATGCACTTGTAATTGACAATCAAGGTTGACTGAATGCCAGGCCCAGGCATTGGTTTGCTGTTTAATTGCTCGAAATATTGCTCGCATTTATAGTGCCCAACTGTGATATAGAGTCAGTCGACTCACGGCCTAAGAGAAGACTCGAAGGTGATGCAACATTACCCCCAATTGGCACCACCTGTAGAATTTGTAGGAGGTAGTTGTCTACGTTGGTGTAGCACAATGTTTCTAAAAATACAATTCAGTTTCTAAGAGTCTGAAAAAATGACGCAAACTCATAAATCCTTTTGAGTAAGATCATGATAATCAGGTTAGTCTAGAGTCAAATTCTAGAACAACAGTCACCAGTATTATTAACTCCTCATAATCTATGTATAAAAATGGTTTCTTTAAATTACACCCAGTTCACAAAGGCGCCGTTGGATTTTCGGTGTCCAACTGGTAATATTCGTAGTATATGACCACTTTCTCATTTGAATAAGATGATTAAACAGCATGGAGGGTGGTGCGGAGGCTGGTAAGAGCAATACTGTAGCAATTGAAACGCCAAGGAACAGGACAATAATCCTCGAATTAAATCAATAGCTGCTGAGTAATTCGATCATCACAGATTAATATTTCTATCCCAAATTAATTCAGTTGTCTCGGTGCCTGTCGTTAACAATTCAGTTATTTCAATTTTGCCTGTCGCTAAATCGACTGTTCTCAGACTATCAATTCTCATTAATTATTTTTTGAAAAATTCAGCAAATAGCCCTGAAAATTATTACGAGTTATGGCCAACTGTTTTTACGGCGTAGTATTATACACGATACTAGTGTTATAACAGGCTCCCTCAACCGTGTCTCCGTTAACAAACTGGACAACTTGTCCGTCGGCGCCGAATTGAGCGAGTTTCCCACCACTCGCTTGGGAAACTTGGTATTCAGGCCATCCGTTTTGTGGAAGGGAACTTGGCTCTGTTATGAAATCGAGGAAGTAGTCCTGCATCTGCTCTGACGTTTGCACCTCCAAATCAGTGATCTCTCCAGGCGCGATCACATAGCTGCCGAATAACATGTACAGGTCAGAGTAATGATAAGCACCGAGCCAAGGAACGGGTGCAATATTGCTGAAGTTGCCAGCCCACTCGTAGCGATATGTTGGTAAACCGACCTGATCGCGAAGCACGCTGGTGTTATGAGCAGCGCAAACTGAGTTGAGCGTCTGACTATAGATGAGCTGCTCCGAAGGGCCAGCAGAGAAGTTGTGAATGGGATAAGGGACAAGAGCAGATGCTTCACGAGCGGTTGTGCCGATGATCTTTGGCAGCTGTGCGACCTGGCCTTGAAGATATCTCTCGGTATAGTTAGGAAAGACGTATTTATTATCGACTGGCATCATTAGCAAAGGATCATGGAGCTGGCGATGGGAAGTTCATTACTTTGACGCGTAAAGGCTATAGCAGGTTGGGACGCATTCACCAACGTTGAGTTATCTTGATACTGGCCAATAAAGTTCTCAATACGTCCCATGGGGACTCGCCGCATGCATTCCAGCTCGGTATTTGCGTCCAAAAAATCACACCCGAGCGATTTCGCAACAAAAGTGAAGTTTGTCCCGGTATAGTCTACGTTTGATGCTCGACCAACAGCAACACCAGAACTTGAGATCGAGGCACGAATGATGGGATCGTGATACCATGTGAAGAGATACTGGTCTGTTGCACTCGCTCCCGCAGATTGACCCCAGAGTGTGATTTTGGACGGGTCACCACCAAACGCAGCAATGTTCTCGGCAACCCACTCAACCGCCTTGCGTTGGTCTTGTAGCCCAAAATTAGTATTGTTCAGGCCGCGCGCGTTTGGGTAACTAAAAATATTCACACGGTAGTTCGTTGTGACGACAATGTGTTTCTGTGAGCGGTGGACCCAATGCGCGGGCAGTTGGGTGGGAATGTTGATGCCGCCAGTTACGTCGCCTCCGCCTGTGAGAAAGTGAATTACTGGCAACTTCGAGTTCGGTGTAGCTGATGCAGGTGTCCAGACGGCTATGGTGAGGCAGTCTTCGGCAGAGTTCTGAGCCACTTGTCCAGCGAGTAAGCTTTCGCCATAGTTGACGATAAGATTGCCGGTAATATTGAGCGCCCATGATGTGGGGATGGCTGAGACGTATTGTGAGCATGATGGGCCAAAGACTGTTGAGTCATAAACCTGGGAAGAGTCGTCAAGAGGCTCCGGAGATGTCCAGCGTCGAGAACCCACCGGAGGCTGCGAGAATGTTAGATTTTCAACAACTTCTTGGGAAGATAAGCTTTCATACCTTTGCATATGGTATATATTTGAACTGCCTGACGTCGGTATACGTGTCATTGAGGTCTCCAATAAATGTACCAGTCCTCGTATAGACTGTCAAATTATCGTTGTTAGTCTGGTTGGAATAATTAATTCCTGCCCAAGCGACGCTCGCTAAGCGAAGGGAGAGAGTAACTGTTCTAAATATTTTAATCATTTCAAGAGTACCAAGTATCAAGAGTTAATTTAAGGCACTTAATTACAGCTCTAATAGCACGACGGTATATATATACACATACATATATATATTATAACGGCAACTGACGGCACGAATTTCACCAAGGTACGAACACTAGAACTTGAATGCATTGCCCCGCAATTGCAAACCCCTCATCTTTGGGGCATTTCACGGGCCGATTCATGTACCCCGCCATAACTGCTTGCGTGTACTCCGCAATTAAGCAGGATATAAATCTAGCTCGACTTTAGGCAGAATCCTCACACAGTTAAGCGGCTACTTAGACCAATTCCCCAAAGAAAAATGGGCATAGATTCATGAATTGAGAACGGATTGATGGATTTAAGAAACTTATGAACTCTTCGGCACATGTTTAAGTAGGGAAATAAAACTTTAGTGAGAATACTTTATATAGTAGACTTAAAGGTGGCTGTAGTGTTACTTAATTTATGTTATCCTCTATAGCTAAGTCATGCTTATTTACTTTGTTACTTGAATAT
>JAJONI010000863.1:6781-17316 GCA_022190145.1 Pezicula rhizophila
TTTGACTTTATATAGAGGACGAAAATCCTTGAATTATCAGCATAACTAGAATCTGATTCTGCCTCCACATGGGAAATCAATTCATCACGGTGCCATTTATCAGCAGAGCAAGCATTGATTGGTTGAACAAACGATTTCCATGAGCCCGGCTCGAGTCGTCAGATACAGGCCACAACGACGGCACCGTTGAATTTTGCCGCAGATTAGTGATGTTTGTGTGTCCAGCCGTGCTATTGTACACCAAAGGGTCGGGGTTATTACCAACACCGCGGAACAACAAGCCTCGTTTACTGCTCGAGGTTGAGTAGGCGTATAGACTGATCAGGATACAGCCTCTGCTACCTGGGGGCTCGAGAACATATGCTCCACCATAGCTAGTTGTCTCGTCGCCATCTTCGTCTGTGCAGAAAAAGTCTGTGCTCCAACCTTCAAGACACTCATCTGAGTTTGCGTTGAATGGGAAGTCTTGCTCTGTTCCACAGCCAGTTTGGTCTGGGGCCCAGCTGGCGGCCGCGATGACGGTGTATCCGTCTTGCTCATCTCCTTCGACGAAGCCGTAGGTGTTGCCAGGTTGCAAGTCGTAATTTTCGGAGCAGAATGAACTTACAACATCCTGGGCATCGGTTTGGCTGAATTGCACGTAATTACCATCGGAAGGAGTGAAGCAGTAGGCGCCGCCTACGTTTTCCGCCGTATTGGTTGGGTAAGGTGGGACTGTGGTTGAAGGTGGAGTGGTTGAAGGAGGAGTTCCAGTATTGGGCGGCACTGACGTATATTCTGAGCCCGTAATGTACGTGAACCCAAACATATAGCCAGGACCTCCAGCGCCTATAGTTGGCAGAGGACCACTGCTCGGCGTCCAGAGATAGGACGTCAAAGATGCAAGACATGAGCTTTCCCCAGTGGTGGAACTGCATCCAACAACCTCTGAACAGAATTAGTTCTCATCCGACGAGATTGAACTCGGGGACTATCTTACCGCTACAATGTGTTGAGCATGTGCTAGTAGGAGTGGCAACCGCACAGAAGGTATCGCAGGAGGTGAAGGTGCTTGTTTCGCACTCAGTCGTTGAGCTAGGTTCGGGTTCAGGTTCAGGTTCTGGCTCTGGATCACCTTCGGGTTCATTTGGATCTGTTCCATCCAGGCCTATACTTCATCAGATGCTGGATTAGCAAGAAGGGAAAAGAAATTTCTTTCATACCAGGAGGCCCAGAACAAAATAGCCAGCAAGGACTGCATATATCAAATATGCTATCACCACAGTGATGCCCGCAGCCAAGAACATGAGTGCAAGTCGGGTTTGGAGGTCCATTCGTATGATGAACTGAGGTTACGCTTCCATGGGGAGTTGTCGTGGTACCACCAGAAGTCGGTGGGACGGTGAGACTGGGTGGTACTGTAGAGCCAGGCCAGGGCGGTGGGAAGAATGTTCGATTAGTTGGGGAATGAGTGGTTCCACTGATCACTGTAGGATCGGTTATATTGAAGGCAGGTGGCACAATACTAGGGAACGGGTAGATAATTGTTGAATTGCTCGTCACGGTCACATCAAACCATGAGATAACGGTCGTGGTGACGGCTGTAATGGTGATTGTGGTCGTTTCGACCGTGGTGGCGTAGAAGGATCTTGTTAGTGTCTCGCCAAAATTCAAGCCCGTGGTGGACGAATACCAGCCGACCGTGATTACGGTGGTTAGCAGTGGGAAGCTGAAGGTTGTCGGGGTTGTTAGCGTCAGGGGTGGCAAGACATATGTACAAGGTGGGTAGCAGGCTATTGTTGCGGAACTGGCAGGCTCGCTCCAGATGTTAGGATCAATTGTCACATAGCCGGATCCACCGCCAGAATTCCCAATGGTTTCTCCTCCAGTCGAAAGCGCAAGCCACGCAGCAATTTCACTGGTGTAGCCGTCACTTGTTGTTGAGTTAAACAACAGCGGAGCAAGACCACCTTGAGGTGATACAATCTGGGTGTTGCCTTTGGTGAAAATGTTATATATCCACAAGCCCGACGCAAAATTGGTGTCAATCAGCGCGAGCTGGCAGTTCTCCTCTGAAGCACAGCCTAGCTGGTAGTTCTGGAAGAATGAGTAGAAACCGGCGGAGTATATGAATACATCCGTTGACTCAATCACACGCAGAGCCCACGCTCCCTTGCATGAATCATCTGCGCAATTCTCGAATGTAGGATCACCTGGGAATTGGCCAGACGTATAGGGGCTCAAGGCGTTCGGCTCGGGCTGATAGTAGGGTGTTTCGGTCTGCATATGGCCCATGTAGACATTTGATGCGTTGAGTAACTGATACTGATACAACTGCGAGTGCTCGCTAGATGAGCCATAGAACCAGGTGGGGCCTTGAGACTCGATTAGCATGCCACGGCCTGAGTAGATGGAAATATCTGTCAGGACGTTCAACGGAATGCCCTCGTTACTTTCAGAGGCCTGAGCATTGAGCGGACTGTCGAGATCATGGTCAGCGGTCCAGGCCCAGATGTTCTCGAAGTAGCCCGATGCTTCGCTTGTGACATGAAATAATAAAGACGCTGCCATGCAGTTCTTGTTGACGGAACTGCCCGCTGGACAATCGGACAATTGTAGATTAGTGCCAGTCGCACCTCCAACGCGAAAGTGGGAGTCCCACATTGCAGCTATTTGCGTGATGTTAGTGAGCTTTTTAAAATATTCCAATATCTGGTGAGCTCTTACCGCTTCCTTGGCTGCTTTCATGCACATTCCATTCCATTAGGATTGCGCCAGCAGTTGCACCCTTGACCGTGAAAAGCATATCCGAGATTTGAATCACACCTGAATCTCCAGCGTTGCCGACTTGGACCATGACCTGAGGACTGTCGGCGTTCTCAAAGTAAGAACCAGTTCCCATGATTTGTGACCATCCTGAGCCGGTGATGATACTGCCTACAGGAATTTTGACCGTACCTTGCACTTGATAGATGCCTCCCGGGAAAAAGATAGTAGATCCCACATTGCTGGAGAGAAGACTATTGATAGGGGCCGTCTGGTCACCCGTCCCATCATTTGAAACACCATTGTCGGTAGCGACAATTGGATTTTGTGCAGGGTACTGCGGTTTCGATTGTGTGAAGTAGGCGCCACTACTGTCTAGCAATGAGGGCGGTTTACTAGGCGCTGGGTCAATAAATCCTGTTCGTTTCCCTCCTGTACCGTCTGGAAGATACTGGTATCCGTTTGCCCACGAATTGAAGTAAAGTGGCCCAGAGGATCCATCCAAAAGGGTCGCGCCGCCCGAGATGAGTACCACAGACGCGGAGTTTTCGACCAGGAGGTTATCAAGCACGATGTTTGGTTGTTCACTACCTAGGCTTGCTATCGTGATGGCGTAAGGAACTCCGTTAAAATGTGAGTCGAGGACTGTAATGGATCCAGTCCCTTGGTCCGTAACACCAGAGTAAGCGGTGCAATCAATGGCAATATAGCAGGATAGGACGTAAATATTCTTCCATGTAAAGCCCCAGTTCCATTGTTGCTTAATGGCTGTCAAGCAGGATGTGAATTGCAGGTTCTTGGCCGTGAATTGCTGACTGCCAGCTAGGAACCCAATATTGCTATAGATTCATTATGAGTGAAGACAATAGAAAGCAATTATCAAGTTCCACTCACCCTCCGGTAAATGTGAGATCAGAAACCATCCCACCGCTCCCATTTTCCATATAAATTCCCACTGCCGTTGCAGACTGCGATCCTGAGGACGTCGCCATGTTGAAATTACAATTAGTAATGCTTGTTGCTTGTCCAACTTGCCAATGAATTCCTGAAGGGACATAGACCTGATCATTATCGGTGTTAGTCCAATTCATGCCTGTCATGTCAAAATTGAAGTTGCGGATCTGGCGGTAGAAGTTGCTCTGATTGATATACCATTCGGATCCATCACCACCCGGGATATAAAAGTCACAGTCAAACAGAGCAATTCCTGTGAAATTGAAGCTGCCTTTGATAGTAGGTACATCATACGCATTGCCGACAAATTGCGTATAGTAGTACTGGATAATAGGTGTGCTAATCAAATAGGTACCTGTAGGAAAGTAGACAACAGCTCCAAGGGTTGTAGTCGAGCCACATGTGGCGCCGCAACGCAGAGTAGACGTGTCACTGGCGCTAAATGATGCTGCTGCACGATTAATGGCCGCCGTATCGTCTGTGACTCCATCGCCTACTGCACCGAAATCCTTTACGTTGCGAAAGAACTGGTATCCCGATGGCGCAAGAGGCATTTGACCAAGGCTGCCGAGAGTCGACAACCAGTAGCCATCGCCGCTGCTCTGTCGCGTTGAGATTGTGGAATTGTGGTGTATCTCGCTTAATGTGCTTGAAGTAAGTGGTTCTAGTATGGGACCAGTTAAGGAGCCTTTGTCAGGCGCGCTTCCAAAGTAGTTGTTGACATTGTCTTTCATGTACGACGGAGGAGGCTATCCCCGGGAGTCAAGTCAGCTCTCAGCACTTCTGAAGCCTTGGACAGTGCTCCTGTTCTTGTTCTTGATCTTCTTACTTGCGGCGATCCTTGAGGCAGCGGAGGTGCTGTGCCCACTGGCTTCCGCGGCACCGTGACTGTGATTTGGGCCATGAGAGGGACGGACAATGCCACCAGCAACAAAAGTATGCATTTCAGCGCCATGATTGTCCTTAGCTAATGTAATGGTAGGCAGAGAAGAGAGATAGAGACAGAAGCACAAGAAAGCCAGGTGCTGTAGGAGGAAAGGAGACGAGCGAGTAGTGAGAAGCTCTAGATACATTATCATTGCTTTGCCCCAGAATGCGGTATTGATAAACATCATCGTTGCAAGGATACAATGCAGTACAGCGGTACAGTCCAAAGGCGAGGTGTGTCTACACAATATCCGGAGATAACGGATGGAGACATCATCTGATATAAGCGCAGACCGGGACCTTGCGGCAAAGCACATAAAACTATTGAAGAAAATGCAGGTTCTCCAAATAATCGATGGCCTGCATCTTACGGAGATATTACCCGCAACGTACCTAAGCTAAGATCAAAGTAACGTTTCTCTGCACCAGAGTAATTACTTCTTGCCCCCAGCTGCCTTATGTAGTTGCGCCACAATACCTCGGTACTCGCCGGATGCTCTTCTGATAATAATTGATTGGCAGTTTGGCATGCCATATCTTATTTCCCGATGCCGTCATGCGGCGTGTAATGTGCTTTACAAGCATCCTTGAAGGGCAGAGTTTATCTGCCATCAAGGGATTCAGTACCGAGTGTCATTCGAGCATCCTTTAAGGCAGCAGAGTTAATGCCCCCTCTGTGATTCTGTAAGGAGTATCAAGGACCTATTTGCTGAATCTTCACTCCTCCTTCCTCTACCTGTTCTTACCTTAATTCGCGTCTCTTCAAGCCTGTCAATATCCTCATAATGCGGCCATTAGTTATGAGGGTCCTTTCTTGCTTGCTTTGGTTTGCGTTTGCGTTTCCGTCTGCCAACACTCGTGCCGTTGAGCCGGCCCTTTCGGATGCATTGCTACAGTAACGATCCTCATTTCTAGACTATCTAGTACTCGAACTGAATCTGATAAAGGTATAATTACCTCCTAGAATCTAGGCAGGACAATAGCTGCGGTACACCTGTGGCCTGCTCACCCTGCGATGTAAATGGTTGCGGAGCGTCCAAACTCAAGCGAAGAAATCATCTTTATGATAATGTTCTCTCGCACACTGATATTTCCAACACAAACTTCACCCTTAGCGAAGCCATTCTTGGAAGCGAGCACCAACTAGCGAAACGCGTGTTTGGAGAGGCCGATCAAGGGAACATCGGTGAATACCTTGACGACCGAGGCTCTGCATCGACAGCCTTGGGTCTGGACGGCTATTATGCCAGTACGTTACTTTCGAATAAAAGAGAGTTATCATGAACGAGAATAATGTCTAACTATTTCTGGTCCAGATGGGAGCGCAACAAGTTTTACGCGCCAACTACGGTTCCAAGATTATATCACCACGGATCCTCCTGGAATAATTATGGGAACCGGTGAGACTCTCCTAACGGGGTGTGTAGTTTTGACGATAGTATCACGTCGAGCCGTGTACATGGTAAGTCGAGAAACTTCACTAAGTTATCTTGACCCCGTCTTACCGTCTACTACTAGGGACATTTCTGGCAACCCTATGGTTTCCTTGTTGTTGAAACGGACCCCGAAAATCCCTGGATGGACGGACCTAACGGACCAAATTTGATTGAGAACGTATTGAACCTCATTGGAGGTAATCAGCCCTTGTACTACGCCCAGGGAGATGCGCTTGACGTCTCCCTTTTCAATCAGGCTGGGGATTTGCCTTATGCATACGTGTTGGCACCTCGATATCCTGGAGCCAATAATAACCCAGATAACCCAGACCCAGCCCAAATATTCTACTACTGGAACCAGATACAGCAAATGGGGACATATATCCAAGAACTGCTTCCAAATCTTCAAGCTTTTCTGCCTATTCCGTATATTGCACAAGGACAATATCCTGCTGATGAGCTCTACAGAGGTCAGGCTTTGTTCGAGTATGACCCAGATGCCGATGGAAATAAGAACGGAAATTGGAGACTCTTCTACGAAGAGAGTAGCGTTAATGGGCGATCGGTGGGACAGGACGTTGTTGGCGTGAATAAACCCACTTAGTCAGACTTGGACATTGTATGTTTAGCATGTACGCAGGTGTGCTATATACCGAGAACTAATGATATTTGTCTTCAGCGCCTCGGTGCAGCTAGTCTTTACTACCACAGGTGGAGTAAAGATTTTCGAATTTTCCTCTTTCAGTACTCTTCTATGAATGGTCTTACAAACAACAGCTTTGCGTTATTTTGGAAGCTGAATGAGACGGCTACATCTTGTTGATGAGACACAAAAATGGATGAACTTAATGCTATAGTTTGAAATATTTCGAATTATAGACCTTTCTAGTAACCGTGCAGAGGTAGGGCTTTGGCTATTATCTATACAGCCTTACACTGGACCATACTCTCTACGCTGTTGTTGGCGCAAAGCCCTCGTTTGAGGAGTGTCTGCAACCATGCCTTGATGATAATGATAGATAATCCGCTGCTTGGTCTCGGCGCCTCCCATCTGGAGTGAGGTCGACGAGCCTTGTCCGACCTGATCAGGATTGCTAAAATACAATAGATTGTGCTGCTCAAACAGATGGTCAAAGTTGAACTCTTCTATGGGCGTAGTCTCGCTGGTGCAATAATCGAAGACAGATCTGAACGTTCCTGAAGATATAGTTACGTTGTCCATGAATAGGCGGTGAGTAGCTATTCGCTGAATAAAGGCCAATAAGTCTCCATCACCGATATATATTCCACAGAGTCTGCACTGCTTCAGTTTTGGCAGCTTCTCTGACTTGGCTACCTGCTTTAACAGGCATTCATGACTAGCATATGGGTCTCTGAGAAGACGTCGGGCGGTGTCAAGCCGGTAGTAATGTATTTCGAGGTTGTCGAGCAAGTGGGCGAGCTGTAAAATTTCCACAAGGCCAGCAAAGTTGCTCTGTGCCGTCACTTTCATTCTAGCCTCGCGAATGACTTCTTCGTTAGGCGGCTGAGAGAAACTAGTTGGGGGAGGAGGTTCAATGATTCTGTCCGACAAGCTGATCGACAAGGATTTCAGACTTGAAAGCGATATGGAGAGCCCGTCGTCTTGAAAGTCAACGCGACCCAACTCGTCGCAAGCAAGGCTACAAGACTGCGACTGGCGGTCATTAAACACATTGAGCTTCTCAAGCGGCAATCTGCTTGACGCTAAAGCGCGCAAAGTTATATGAAATGTCTGAGCTGCAGACTGCCAGACAAACTTCCAGCCGCCTCTAGTTGCAGAGGCAGGGAGAAACCTCTTTTCAGGATCATCTTGGACAATAGCAACCTCAAGCGAGAGTGACAGAAGCCTCCCGCTCTTCCTGCTGGCTGCGGCAATACCATTAAATGCTTGATTGAGGAGATCCAGCTCCAACTCTAGCTCCGCTAGATCGTGTTCTAGCTTCGACTTCTGACCCTCAGCGCCGTTTGTGAGGCCGACCAGTATCAATTCTTGGACTCGACATCCGAGCCGGCCAGGCTGAGTTGCATCAACAAATGCTCTCAGAGCATCTGGGGTAACATCAATGCGTTTTGAATGATAGTACGATATAAAATGGTCTTGGGTGGTTTTTGCGGCTAAAGATCGACAACTTTGACGGAGACTGCGAATACTGTCCAAGTCCAGTAATACGACGATAGCCTCGATGACCTCATTCGGGCAGTCCTCCAGACGCGGTGACATATTGCAAAGGGAGACGTATCCTGGACTTTTTCTAATGAGAATGAGACGCTCTTGACTTGGTTCCTGTATTACCTATGAAAGACATTGGGATGGTAAGAAGACAGATTGACAGACTGGTTACTTCGTTGCTGACGCGGGGTCTTGGATATGGAGGATTATAAAGACCACTTGGGCCAGTTCTGTTGCTATACTAAAAATAGCATTTTACTCTTACCGCTTTTAAGGCGGTACGAAGTTGTGCCCTAGGAATATACTATAGGCTATATTTTTTAGGGCACTGCAACCTATGTTTTCAGGGCTATGCAACCTATTTCTTTTAGGGCACTATAGCCTATATTTTGTTTTTTTGGGTATAACCTAAATTTTTTTCAGAGCACTAGAGCCTGTATTTTTTAGGGCACCACAGCTGGTATTTTTTGGGAGGCTATAGCCTATATTTATAGGGTACTGCAGCCTATAACTACAGGGAGCTTGTCTGATTTTGCCGGCAGATAATGTGGGCAGAGAACTGGCCCAATTGGCCGTAATAATCCTCCATACTTGAGGATTTGAAGCTCGGGATTGTATGAACTTTGTTCCGAGGGTACAGACTGTCAAGAGTTGCGCGGAATAAGATATATAGCGGAGGGTTCTCCTTGTGACCTCGTGAGACAAGCTTAGATAGGAACCGAGTTAATGGTAGGTTGAGTGCGTTAAGTTGAAGAAACGAAGATATCTGTTTGATATTAATTTAGCAAGCAATACCAAGGCAATGAATGCCTTGGGCGTTAAAATGAACATCTCGAATTGAAGATATACATGTACCCGTGATTTTGGATCTCTAGAAGTGTAGCTATCGTTAAGACAACTGTTCTGAGACTATCTCCTCCCTATATAAATCCGTATAGTGCACCAATACATGAGATGCCAAATTAAGAAACTCATAATACCGCCAGTCTTACTTCGACCCCTCCCCACTCCCTTTCTTAGGGTGCGGCAAAGCAATAAAAACAATTTAAGGGTGGTGAGAGTTATTTGTCATATAAATAAGTAATTGCAAAGGCTAGAGTCCAGAGTTAAATTGATATTGGCTTGTTCAAGACATCTCTGCTCAATTCTCAGTCAGCGTTTAGATGAAGGGTTCGCAGACGGACATTGATGATCCATGCGGTCATATTTGCTCTAGGGTCTTAATGACAAGAAAGTAAATGGCAGAGGGTGAAGTCCTTTAGATTTAGTGGTTGAGATTTTGTTAGATATTAGTAAGGTAAAGTGCCTACAGAACTAAAAAAGCATAGCCTGCTGTAGACTGTGCCTTCGAATTTATTAATGGCAATAGTCAAGAAATAAAATAGAGCAAACAGACCTTACATTGCTTACTATATTTAATAGTCTTAAGAGGGTTGAAAATATAATGCTAAAAATAACATACAATTGGCATGGTTCCTCTGTTCTTAAAGGCCATAAGATGTCAAGCACTGATTCCAACAGCATAATGACATTGTTTGATAGTGGCCTAATCTATTTACATACAATACAATCTTTCATGCCCACTCTCAAGTAGCATAGTCGGCAATGGCTTCGATGAAGCCAGAAGGCGAGATGGAGAGAAGTTTGCAGTTGTTGAGCGCTCTTTCCCTTTGGTGCCTTATCACCTTTTCGATTGAACAAATCCTTGGCTAATTCGTTAGAACCTCCGGGCCTGGAAAGTGATTCTATTTTCTCCCACGTTGCGTCGCGGTGTACGTATCAACTTCCTTCCTCACCTCTCATCCCAGCTTCCCTACGAAAGTATTCTGACATTCATTCATCCCTGCCGTGGTGTGCAAGCCCCATGTGAGCATACTTGGAGGCGAAATACGTGTAACATGGCTATGATATTTGTGTCTCCATTTATACCTCCCGCTCAACTTGATTTCTGCTTCAATTGCAGAGAACGTAGGCAAATTCTCAAGTTACCCTACTTTGCATTCAAGGGGTGGACTCACAAACTGCGTGCTACGTGTTCTTCAAAACGCGAGTACTATTCCTTCCTTGCAAACCCATCTCGTAAAATAGAATTTCGCTTATTATCCCAACTCCAATCTTTAAAATTGACAATTGATTCCGAGTCGTGACTGGTAATGAAGTTCTCTACCTCGAATCAGAAGAAAATGAACGTAAAGCACTTTTAAACAAATAAGGAAACTGAGTTTTCAGCGCCTTCTAAAATGTCTAAATAAGTCTATTGCTCAGTAGACTGAACTTAGTTT
>JAJONI010000864.1:0-16281 GCA_022190145.1 Pezicula rhizophila
TGCTTAGTGAGCATTGTAGAGAGAGCTAAATTGTATTAGAAATTAATATAAATTGACTTGATTAGTAATGCAGAAAAGAGAGTCTCTTAATGTGGCCTATATTGCGTCCTCTATTAGTAGCAACAACGTCAATGGTGGCAACTATGTCTTGTTTGGTAACAAGTTAAGAGGAATAACCTAGTTAAGACGATTGTGACTAGTTTTAGAAATAAGATGACTAATGGCACTACAGAAGACGATTATTTTTTCCCTAGACATAAGGGACTTTAGGATTTCAGAGATAATTGCGACTTCTTTAGATTTATTAAGATCGTTTTAATACTTACAGACTTTATACCAGATGTTCGTTCGTTCTGTGCTAGTGCAATGAAGGGTGAGTGGCGACGGTCTGTGTTAGGATGTGAAGCGCGAATTGAGTATATCGAATGCTTGGTTAAGTAACGTGGCGGCTAAGAAGAACAAAGGAACTTTATATTTAGGTTATTTGCTAGAAATCTACTCTGTAGACTTCATACATCTGCGCCAAGAACCATTATATACAATTGTGTAGCACTCATCGAATACTATTTCTCCAGTAATTCAGGTGTGCCATTGTTACCGCAGTTAAGGGTCAGCTAACTTTATCGCTTATCTCCCTTATCAGCGATCTTATCTCTCTTATCAGCGATCGTATCTCTCTTATCAGCGATCGTATCTATTTTTTTCCACGCTCTCATCCTCACAACATCAACCTTCCCACGAAGCGTTTTCCTTCTTTTTTCTTTCATCATCTCTCCACATTATCACAACATTACAACATCACATTGTCATAACATGGAACCCCCGGCTGTCACAAAGGCCACCGAGGCATTCAACAGAATGCTGCTGGAAGGCCATACATCCATCATCCACACTTTGCGCGCCACTCCAGACGCAGCAACTACCGCTCCTCCTAAACGCCAAGATGATCAACAGATCCCTGTCCCTGCTGCCGTTGCACCCCATGCAGATCTTGATGTCGCGCAGCCAGTCATACCCGAAACCAATGGTGACAGCGTTCCTGAGAATAACCATGCCTCAGTAAGTTCAAATCATTACCATTCAAATTAAGTCACTCAGTCGCGAGTGCCCTTCCCCGGTTCTCTTCTATTAATTAATGAAGATAATAGAGAGAAGTCCTTTTTCGAACAAACTTCCCTTCGTATCACCATTCTTCCCGAAGGCAATCTCTCCTTTACTCTGGAATCCAAGACCATTCTGATAATAAGGAGGAGGAGCCACGCATCTTCAACATTGACTTTCGACAATGTCATCTTAAGATAGGCACTGATCGCGATCACAGCCTTCTTACATTTGAACACAAGTCTGGCTTCCCTTTGCGTTACCTTAATGCTGAACCTTCTCCTAACATTCACCCATCACCATTTGAACTTTACGTAAACTCTAACATCGTTCAATTGTTCAAAGGCGAATGGTATCCTCTACATGGTTATGGAAATCATGCCGCGCGCTGGGGTTTAAACTTCTGGCTTGAAGAATTACAATTCCTCTCCAACCCACTACATCGTCGCCTGCGACGTTACATGGCTCACTGGTCTTATCTTCTTAATATCGAACACGCAGCCCAGCTTTCCAGGATCGCTACTTTCACGGTACAATGCACTATTCAACAAAACAGTGCCAGTGCATACTACCAGAACCTAGTAAGTTCCCCCTTTCCTCCCACAATCCCTACAACTAATCACCTCTTTCAGACATTCCCTTTTCCTAATGGATTCCGGGGTACACCAGGGTGCTTCCTCGCTGTCCGTCCTACTGGTACCCCATGGGGACGTCCTGACCCTGTTCGAAACTTCCCTTCATCACAAGGACAGCTTCCTGACGCATGGACCGCCATCATGTCGTTAACTAACAACTCCGCTCAAGTCGTCAATTGCCTTCTTGTTGGTATCAACGATAGTCACGTATTTCCACAACAATGTGAGGTTGAAGTTCGTCTTCTCGTCTCCGAGGCCGACTTCAAGACTGCCTGCGTAGTTCGGGCCGCTGTGTATTTCAAATGCGTCTCTCCCTTGCAAGCCCAGCGCGACAGTATCGGATTTCATCCTGATATCATTGACCATGCTAGTCGACGCCACAACATAAACTTTCTGCCTTTGTTAGGTCTCGTGGCTGAGCACCCTCCTCGCAACAATGTCATTCCTAACTATGACTTCTCTGGTTATCAACAGGCGAAGCGCACTTTCAACACCGAACAGGCCCAGGTAATCAGCCACATTAGTACCAACTCAAATTCCATTGTCGTCATTCAAGGTCCACCAGGTACAGGTAAATCCTTTCTTACAAGTCGCATTTTCAGCCATGCCATTCAGCAAATGCACTACCGTTGCCTTGCCACGGCTCATTCCAACGAGGCTGTTGACACTCTATGTCTTCGTTTCCTTTCTACTATTGCTATCGAGCATCCACAACCCCATACGGTCAAAATCGTTCGCTACCTCGCTCATTCTCGAGATCACTTGCAAAGAGTTGCTGACGTTACTAACCAACCACTCAATGTTCTTGAGGAACAACTCAAGCCATTCAACCTTAGCAACCAACGACTTCGTCTTGCCAACATCTACACCCAAACCTTCACCGGCCAAGATTTGATTAACGTTCAACGATACCTCGCACTTGATACAGAAATTCTTCGAAATGGAATCCTTGCTGGGCATAATCGCAGAGATGATTATGCTTTTCACTACAACTACGAGAAGCACCTTACGCGATCCATCCTGTCTGAGGCAGACATCATCTTCTGTACACTGTCAATGAGTGCCAGCGATGCCATTCTCAAGAGTAGGCCTGTTGACGTTGTCGGAATCGATGAAGGTCCAGCTGCGCGCGATGACGAAGTATTTAGATCTTTCGTTTTTCAGCCCGACGTCAAGTTTGTCATTGAAGCTGGCGATGCTTACCAACTCAAACCTCTCATCATTGACCCTGCCGCGCGTGGACTCCAGGAAGGCATGCATCGGCGCCTGCTTAACAATCCATCTGGTCTTCCTCCCTGCGTTGTTTCCTTGACTGCTCAACACAGACAAGAAGCCTGCTTGGTTGAATTTCAAAATGAGTAAGTCATTCCCCAACTCCTACGAACATGCAACTAACCCAATCAGACACGTGTACGGTGGACAACTCACTACTTCCCCTGAGGTCATTCGAGGACGCCAACAAGGCATCGTTTACAACGCTGCGTTCGCCCGCAAGCCCCTTTGCCTGTACAGATATACGGAGCACCCCTTACACATCCCTGAAATTGATTGTCTCATTGACATCATGAACGGCACTGGAACTCCCGACCCACGCCAGTCTACTCTCAACGCTGCCGAGGCTTATTTTGCTGTCGAATTGTGCGTTTCTGTAAGTTAAACCCATTCGCATCTAATCCCTCTTCCTAATCTTTTACAGCTCATCAACTACCCTGAAATCAAGTCTTCTGCAATTCTTGTCATTTGCTCTTACGTTGCGCAGAGAGATTTCGTACTCCACCTCCTTGCCATTCAGAACATCACAAACATTAAAGTCATCACTATCGATTCTGCTATTGGCCAAGAAGCTGATTTCGGCATTGTTTTGACATCCCGCGCTGGCGCTGCAAGCCGTCCCGGTTTCATCCAAACCCAGGAGAGATTCAACGTCGCCATCTCACGCGCTCGATTTCGTCGTTATGTTCTTACTGATAGGCAGTTCTATGTCGATAGATCACCAGATTCCCTCATTGGAAAGTTCTGCTCCTACATGTACTCTCGTAGGCAAACTCACTCTATTAACGTTCCAAACATCCCAGACGGTCTCCATGGTTTCAATCGGCCTATCTACGACGATGAGGACCCTGAATCCGAGATCCCTGTTCCTCAGGCCCCTCCTCTCAATGGCGAGGTTTACCCTCCAATCCCAGATACCTTCTACGAAGCGTCTGCGCAGTTCGTTGATCACTTCAAAGAACATGACTACAACGATTAAGGTAGCAATGCATTCCTTTCTCGTTGTCCGCAACTTTTTATGAATTGATGCCATTTGTATGCTTCTTCAAAGAACATGGCCTTAAGTTCGCGTTTCATTCAACTAAAACAAGACCCTTCTTTACATATTTCCATAGTTGAATCCAATACTACTCCAAAACTCAATCTCCAACAACGTGACCTATTATTCTATTATTTCCTAACAGCAGCTGCCAAGCCTTTCGAGTATGAGTGTTTTAAGGGTATTAAGAATTATACGATTGTCGTATGCCACAAAGTTTAACTACATTCTAAACCTTCCACGTACTCTATTTTATGTCTCACACATCTAACAGAGCGCAACACTAACCTCGTAGCCCACAAACTACCAATCTATTTCTTAGAATGCCCTCATGTCAATGGGACATGTGCGTGGTAGGCAGGACAATCGTAAGCCCAGATTTGTAGATTTAATATATTTCTGGAGTACAAAATAAGATCGCGGACACCCTTGTACAAACAATGTTCCCCAGCAATAATTGTCAGCCACATAAAGTCATAAAGGAGCTTAGATCTATTAAATACAGAGACAACTACTATCGCAAATGAGTCTAGCAAGACGGCAAGGGTGCATATAAACAGCTTCTTGCTTCTTGCCTGTTCCGCTGAAGTTTGGGAGCATACAAATACAGTAGACACCAGCACCGCACTACACCAGGGCACTTATCAGCTTATCATTCCATGCGATAAGAGGATATACCTACCACGTGACCCAACAACGAGTCCACATCTTTTCCACGCCAGAATCAACCTCAACTTTTCCACAATCCATTTCCTTTTCCTTTTCCTCCACAGCTTCTATTCTTATCACATTCGCGCCTCCCCATCGCATTTACCTCTCTTACGCCAATTAATGTCGATTACAGTGTCGTTATATCTGCGCAAAGTGCGTCCGCTCTCTACTCCTTGACTTCCCACGAAGTTCTTTACTCCCAATACTGCCCTTTTAAACCATCATCCGTGCACGATCTCTTCATCATTCACTCTGTCAACTAATGTCAGAAAAGGTATGCGCAGGCATTATTGACGAAAAAGGCTGTCACACTATGCTGTCGGCATTGTTAAATGTTCTTGGTCTTCCTTCTTCATTTGGACGGTGTTCGCCAAGGGCCTTCTTGCCGCAGCTATAGGAGTTCTTTCCTTATACAATGTCGAGGACGACGCATAGGCCGTCTACACTTTCCAATCGTCCCTTACAATTACCTCTCCTCTCCTACACCAACAGCAGATCTCAAGCATGGATTTCAATTGATATTCTGTTGGTAAGTGGAAGGATGCATAAGTTGAAAACAATACGTATCGCTAACAATTATTAGTTCTAGCTCCTCTTGCAGAGCGTAATCCTAACAGAATGTCTGGCCTCCCCTCCAAGCCTCTAGAGATCCCTCCTACAAATCCTGTCGAGACCCTACAGCAGCCAAAGGCCTTGCCTAGAGTACCTTACAACTCTTTAAGTACTATCCAATGGCCACAATCCAATGGATCCAGCACTCCTTTCCCTCCGAGTAACCCTCAATGGCCACAATCCAATGGACCCAGCACTCCTTCCCTTCCGAGTAACCCTCAATGGCCACAATCCAATGGATTCAGCACTCCTTTCCCTCCTGGTAACCCTCAATGGCCTCAATCCAATGGACCCAGCACTCCTTCCCTTCCAAGTAACCCTCAATGGCCACAATCCAATGGATTCAGCACTCCTTTCCCTCCTGGTAACCCTCAATGGCCTCAATCCAATGGATCCAGCACTCCTTTCCCTCCGAGTAACCCTCAATGGCCTCAATCCAATGGATTCAGCACTCCTTACCCCCCTTTCGATTATCCAGGTTAGTAACTAGTATTGATTTAGAACATTGATAGATGGAGTACTAATATGCTTGCAGCAATGGCACCCGCATATGGCCCTCCAAACCAAGCTTTCCTAAACCAGACCGCCGCCAAACCTTCTAAACCAAAACAAAAATCGTATGTAATTTCCTATATATTCTCTATCATTGGCAAGTGCGCCCCATCACTTCTGTGGTGTCCTTCATCACTTCTGTGGTGTCCTTCATCACTTCTGTGGTGCCCTTCATCACTTATGTGGTGCCCTTCATCACTTCTGTGGTGTTCTTCATCACTTCTGTGGTGCCCTTCATCACTTCTGTGGTGCCCTTCATCACTTATGTGGTGCCCTTCATCACTTCTGTGGTGTTCTTCGTCACTTCTGTGGTGCCCTTCATCACTTCTGTGGTGTCCTTCATCACTTATGTGGTGCCCTTCATCACTTCTGTGGTGTCCTTCATCATTTATATGGTGTCCTACCCTCTTCCCTACCCCTTTCCCCATAAATTCTCTATTATACCAATTGAAAGTGGTATTTCATATGCTTTGTCCTCGGACTCTGCTGATTTTTTTTGACAGAAAACGAAGCCAGGAAGGACAAAGGAAGCGCAATGAACGGACGTTCCAACATCGGGGAATGAAAATTAATCCTTTAGATCCGAGTGGTAAGCAATGTATCATACTTTACAAAATATTAACTAATGTTCTATAGGTCCATATATCCATAAAAATGAGTTAGCGAAACTATTTCCTAGCCAGTCTCTTCCCAAGACTTGGCCAACCCTAGCAAGTAGCGGTGCAGCCAATGGCAATCTCAGTTCAACCCCTCCTAGCCAGTTGTCAACTCAACAAACTAGCGGCATAATTTCTACAAATTTTGACGACTTCGAAGACGACTGCGAGATAGAAAAGCAGTTACGCGCTGAGCCTACGCAACCAGAGCTACCAGTGCCTACGCCTCGAATCACAAGTACAGATACATTGCCTGTTCTAGCAAGTGTTTCAGATAATGTCAAATCTCATACATCCGCCACAACTGGAGATGTCGGCTCAACTACACATACATCACAACAACCCACCAGTCCACCACCTCCAATTCCTGAAACATTCGGCAGGATTTATCCACAAAAGAGGTATCCGACAGCTTCCTTCACTGATCCTAAGCTTGCGCATTTCGAAGCATCTATCATCTGCCAATGTATCCAAATTCAGAGCATTCGTGAAGAGTGTGCAGAAGTCATCGATTGCATGTGCGCCCATATGGGTAAAAAAGACCTCGTTGAAGACGACTGCTGGCTCATTATGAACGTGACAAAGGGCGTATCTATACACAACGACGAAGATCGTACCCCAGTCAAGTCTAAACGTGGTTACATATCACTGGAAAATCTCTTTGATCAGTACATGACAGAGCAAGGTCCTAATAGCGCAAGCTTGCGAACTATTGGAGTTGAACGAACGACAAGCGCCAGTTGTTTTGCTCATGGAATCGATGAATGCCAATGCAAAGAAAAACACGTGTACAAAAAGAGATGGGACAAGACAAGGATTCAAACTGTCGAGTGGGCATGGCTTCCATTTCAACCTCCAGAGGTCATTTGCGCGTATATAAAAGAAGAAGGCTTCGAAGTAAGTCAGAACGCAATAGCGGTATTATTATGTACTAACATCTCCTTAGCTATCTCACCTCTGCCACCAACCTGGTTGTTGGATACATATACTTCTCGAGTATAGCCGCGTTAATACTAGCAGAAATGAGTGCAAACTGTTAGCAATTGAATTGAGAAAGGCCGGGAAAATCGTACCACATCATTGCTCTCAGCACAATCCACCCTGCCTATTGAGGAACGCAGCTAAAACAACCCAGGAGATACTTGTACAGATGTTCTTGGCAGAGATGTGCTACTACATGGTTGGTGACTCACCTGCTCTCCAAAATTGGGCTCAACATCCTACGACCCCTCAACCCATATATGTCAACGGCGTTATAGAGATCAAAGAGCTTAATATGTTCCCACGCCTGTTAATTGGGTCTACATCAAGTAAAAACCCGGCCTTTAATTTCCCTACCTTTGAAATTGGGCGTATCCACCCAGAACCCCCATCAACTCAGCCACTGTAGGTCCAATACGCTAAACATTTTATAGCTGCAACTAACAATATCTTAGTTACACCACTCAAGAACTACAAAGACTAAGCAAATCATATGATTTGAACTTGGGTGGGGGAATTGACATTCAGATGCATTATCTGAATTTCATATGTCCTTTCATTAATTGTCCTGCCAAATTCACAACCGCCTATAACTGCGTCCGACATATGATAGATGTGCACAGCACTAAGGGGCTAGGTTACTCACGATGTGGAGGAACCCGAGAAAATGCGGACAGGATTATTCTCGAAGTGATTAAAGAGATTATCAATTCTTTAGATAATCGGAAAGTCATACTTGGTAAGTGCCTTGAACTACTAATTGTCTTTATTTCTAACAAGTCTTAGGAGTACGTTTATGGGCCTCACGTTGGTCCTACTGGCGATTTCAACGATTTCTGGACGATATTGTTCATATCAAGAATAATATCCTACCAGAGCGACCCCTACCTGCCCTGGGAAATATCCCACATATTGCAGATTCCACTTACCAGAAATTTGCACTCGCACTCAGTCGGCCAAAGAGGAAGCCGATAAATGCATATATTGAGCGACAGACAATCAAAGATAGCACGAAGACGAAAAACATACAGAAACCGGTCGTCCCAGATAGCGAGGATAGCAGCGATGAAGATCCGGTACCTTTGACCAAAATACGAAGACAACCCAGATAGTATTGGTCATACTTCTTAGTATTGTATGTTGTGGGCTCTACAGAATTTCATTTGCATGGAGGGTTGAACAATTTTGGTGTCTATGATTACTGCATAGTATACTACCTGTAGATAATATCTCTCTACCTAAACAGTTGTGCAAAGCAGCTAGTAGCTAAATCGAGAATATCGAAATAAAGAGTGTTAATTTGCAACTTGCAGTTAAATAATCATCGAATCGTTTCAATAAATGAATGTTAGTGTCGTGGCCACGTACGTCAGGAAAGTCGTCGCTTAAAATGGGAACTGAAGTTATCTCAGTAAATCAGACGATTCAGCAGAGGATTTTCATAGGCGAGGGCTCTGATTGGCCGGGGAGTTTGAGGGAGTTTACTGGAGTTCAACGTAGAAAAAAACACCCCTGCCATTAACGAATCCTATACGAAGCGTATAAGAAACGATGGTGACCGTTTTGGTTGTGACGGTTAATTTAATATTTTAAAAATAGTAATTGTATTGACTTTGGAGACTGGTAGCTAAGTCGATAAATTGCGCGCTAGATAAGTCCCTCGTCAAGTAGAGAATAGTTGGAGGTAGCGTTTACGAGTAGCACAGTGCTGCATACCGTTGAGGCCGCTGATCTAATTTCATAGAAGAAAATAAGATATATTTTCTATTCCTCTATCAGAACTTTTTTGTTTTGAGATGGATATCCATCCACATGCAATACCAAAATTGCAGAATAACGCCAGATGAATCCCACCATAAGTACAAGTAATAACTCTCTATCCAATTGAGTAGAAGATGTCAAAATCTACGAAACATCGCCTAATTGACTTTCTACACACCGGTACCATTCAACTGCTGTTCAGAGCCACCAGTCTCCTCGCCGTTTTGGACCTGCTCAACCTTGACGTCCATTCCTTGCATTCCATCTGCATCCTTATCAGCAACAATAGATTCGATTTCAGGGTTCATTGCAGTATCGTTAACAGGGGCCGTTGCTTCGAGGGCTGAAGTTGTGACATCGGCCTTGATCTCGCTATTTTCAACTTTGACACCTGATTCTACCTCAGGCTCCTTAACAGCTTCCTCAGAATCCTCCTTGGCATTCTTGCCCGGATGATGGTTGTTGACCAGCGGGGTGGTATCATTGTAGATTCGAAGCAACAGGGCAGTCCGGTCTTCTTTGGCGAGCATGAGATTAAGAGAGTGGAGGGACCTCCATAGTGGAATAACCATACGCTCATCGAAGCCATCTGGTGCATCGCTGGGTTCGATCCGTAAAACACAACAGCCCATGGGAATGGTGTTTACTCTCTCTCCAATCTCACCGAGGTTTTGCCATCCATTATCCGTAACCTTGGGAAACATTTCAATTAAGAGTTTCCGCAGGGTCTCGCGCTTGTACAGACGTACGACGCGTTCTTCGCCGACATAGCCTTCAAGGATAGGCATTCCTTCTGACTGAATACGCCACTTACAAACACCCTCTTTCTGAACGTCTTGCTTCATGAACATCTTTACACCGCCGTGAATGAACTTTATACCCTTACCCTCGTTCTCGGTGAGAATGTCGCGGATGAGAGCCGACGTGTAGTAGATGGTCTTTGTAGGACTGCCCTCAGCGTTGCGAACCATGAAACGATCGCGAGGGAATCGAGGCGAGAGCTTGTAGAAAGATTCGATGACCTCAACTTCAGGATGCAAACCGGAGATGTACTTGAAGGGTTCTTCAAATTGCTGGCCACCTTTGTTTCGTCGTGGTACTTCCGCAACTGTTTCATTGGGTCGTTGATCACCTGGGCGAGCAATGACATTCAATTCGGCACCTGAGTCAACATCTTCCTTAATCTTGAGTTTCTTTGTCTGCGCATCGCCGTCGATCTCTGCATCGTCTTCTGCCGCACGTTTTGTTCCAGCAATTGCGTCAGGGGTAAGGTTTTCTTGGTTCTGGCGAGCAACAGGTGCAGTTGTGGCTTCTTCAATAGTTTTTTCCAAATTGTCGAGCATATCAGCGTCCTCGATCTTGGGTGTAACACTGCCTCCAGGGGATGACGTTGGTCTAGACTCAATTTCATCAACAATCGCAGACACCGGTGGCTTTGGAGTGCTCTTCTTAGCCTCGGACTCTGGGATTGCCTTGAACTCGGACATCTTTTCGAGGATGGAAATGAAGAACCCGCCAGTATCTTGCTGATGTGCATAGACCCGCATGCATCGTTCGAATGGGATTTTGGACGATGCTGATTCTGGGGGAGGTGGAAACATGCCTTCTGCGAGACGGTCCGTATGGTGATCTGCTCCGTCATCCCTGATCTTTTGTTGGACACTATCCCAAGAATCAAATACACGGCCACCCTTGTCCATCACAGTCCAGGTCTTCAGTCCGGGGCTTCGCTTGAGTTCGGGTAGCTTGTTTTCAGTCTTCAACAGCTGAACCTTCTCCAAACCTCCACATCGCTCAATGGCGGATAAAATTACGGCCTCGTTCTCGACGGGGTTCATGCTGCAAGTGGAATATACTACACGACCACCAACCTTGAGCATTTGGAGAGCTCTAACTAGAATTCGGACTTGGGTAATGTGAAGGCCAAGGGCATTTCCCGGATTCCAATCTTGCCATACATTGACATTCTTTCTGCATGTTCCGTCGCCAGAGCATGGTACATCTGCCAATATACGATCAAACTTGAGGTATCTGTTTCCGCTGGCGCCTCCAGGGAGCTTGATGGATGGATATAACGTGGCATCGTGGTTGGTAACAATCAAGTTCGGGGATGACAGTCGTTTGAGCTGATGAATAAGCATATGGCTACGCTTGTAGTCTGAGTCATTTGCTATCAATAAACCTGTGGCTCTTCCATAGTCACTAGCATCGACTGCCAATTCCTCAGCAGAATCTCCAGACTTGAGAATAACACCAGGGCTCGTCTCTCGGCCGTCTTCTGCAGCATGATCCTGAAGTGACTTGCGTACGCGAGCTTCCTCACCACGGTGCACCATCTCTAGAAGCTGGGCAGCTTTGCTTCCCGGTGCGGCGCACATATCTAATACAACCATTCCAGGCTGTAAGTCCATAACCAAAGGTGGAATCATGCTGACAATTTCTTGTCTGCTAATATTTCCAACGCTGGTCTCTGAAACAAGATACTTTTGGAAACTTTGGAAAGGTGGGAATCTTCGTACAACGTTCTTCGGGGTTGTCATATCCCATGCGAGTTCGTCAGGATACCATGGGATTGGCTTGGGGGGCTCGACCTTCGTGCCATCGTAGTGGGTGATGGCCGATATTTCGGGGATATACCGCTCTTTCAACTGCTTCTGTACAGCAAGCGCATGTCTACCCCAGGGTCAGTGTGAAGTTCAAGTTGTGTGCAGCATCTTGACAGACCCTTTCGATCCCGCAAAACGGAAGCTATTCGGTAATTCTCTCTTCAAGGCAGCCCAGAAATCCTCCCTCTCCTCCTCTGGGAGTCCCAGAACGCTGTTGTAGTATCGCTCGAACTTTTCATTGTTCTTGGGCATCTTATCGAAGCTGACTCGATTATCTTCGCGATTGTCTCTTCCCCCACCTCGCCCGCCACGACCACCCTTGCCTCTGTAGCCGCCACCCTAGACACTGTTAGCAGGTTTCGATAAGAAGAGTTGGTGTTGTTACTCGTTTCCCTCCTCGACCCATTGTGAATTGAATGTACAGGTCGGCCTTTGCGTGAATTGGTTGAAGATGCGAAGGTAGCGCAGTCGAATCTTTTTGCGCAAAATTAAGCTCCTCGTCTAGCTCCTCAATGATGTCGGTGAAGTGGAGAAAGGTTAATCCGAGTTCACGTGATAGATACCTTACTTGCGGAGTTCGGTATTGGAGTTGCGGGTTCTAGTTCGGAGGGGTAAGAGAATTGCTCCGAGGGGTATAAAATTATGGGAGGTATTTTCGCTTATTCCTACATGGGCAAGTCACGTATATGTAGCATATGCTTTACATATAGAGCATATATAAGGTATATATAGAGGATATATAAAGTATATGCCTCTTATAAATAAGTAGATATGTATTAGCATTACTAGGGCAGTTATAGCTATTCCGGGGGCTAAGGGGCAGCGAGAGCCTCCTACATAGGAACATATCTAATTCTATATCCTTTAGTATGCAGTATATATGCCTAGCACATGCTTAACATTGTATCTCTACCCCCTCCGACCCTATCCCAGCGCCAGAGATTCTACTCCCTCGGTACAATTATCTACCCTCCCTCCGAGCTAAAAGCCCGTAGAGTTGGACTCTCTCTCTCTACCCCGAACCTTACAAAACAAATACACCTCCACGCAACACTGCCAATTTCTCCAAAGCAAGACCAGACCTCTCACATTATTATCCAGTATTCCCTTAAAGATCCACTGTGGATATCACTTGACAATAAATAATTAAATAAACAAACATACCTTCTGTCAATTCCATGGATGCCGTTTACCACATGGAGGGATTAGGACTAAAGAGTAACATTGGATCATCAGAAAATCTATTCTACTATCACCGAGGCCTCGATGTTTCTAAGCCTGATCTGCCCGTGCTGGTTTTGATCCACGGCTACCCTCAATCGTGAGCCATTTTTAGTCAATATTTTTATACGAGCTAGAAAGCTACGTGTACTGACTATATCCAGAAACTTTATGTGAGTACTCAGCTATGTTTCGAGTTCTTCGTCGTTGTGTTCCGGAGATATCACTTTTCTTTTCTTTGCCTCACACTTTATTATATCATCCTTGAGATATATATGTTCCACAGCATCTTGGTACTGAAAGTCAGGAATTCTATTCTAATGTCAATCATATTTGTAGGTGGCGCCATGTAAGCATTGCACTGAGTTTCTCTTCGACATCACTCCCAACTGACTACCATTAGATTGTACCTCTTCTCCCTCCAGAGATCCCACTATTCATCCCAGACGTACGTTTCTCCATTGGTCCCCGGTCATACCTAATCACTTACCTCCATGCAGCTACCAGGCTACGGAAGAAGCCAACCCCTTAAAGGACCCCACGACAAGCGCAGCGTAGGGAATGAAATCCTGCGAGTATTATCCACACTCGTTTCTTCGAAAGAGCCACATCCAATCATCATAGCCGGCCATGACCGAGGAGCCCGTGTTAGCCATCGTCTCGCAGTTGATAATAATTCTCCCAACTTCGTCATCAAGGGAACCATACTTCTGGATATTGTACCAACCACTGTACAATGGTCATCCTTAGCCGACCCAATCGTAGCATCTTTCGGTTTCCACTGGCCATTGTTGGCGAATGTCGAACTAGCAACAGCGATGATTAAAGCTTACGGTGGGGCTGAGTGGGCGAAAAGCGCCATGAGGAGATGGGCTGGGACATCCGAAGTTGGGATTGCTAGCTTCGAGGAGCACAATGCATTTGAGATTTACGGAGAGTTCTTTGAGAACGAGTCTGTCATCAGGGCAAGCTGCGATGACTACAGAGCAGGTGCCTATGAAGATATTGACGAGCAGAAAAAGGATCAAGAGTCTGGGAGAAAGTTGAAGGTCCCTACCATGCTAATCTACTCGGAGAGTTACATTGGCAACAGGCATGACATGGTCAAAGTCTGGAGTGAATGGATAGAAGACAAAACTCTCCTGGAAGATGAGCCTATTAGTGATGGCTGTGGGCATTTCGTTGCCGAAGAGGCACCTCAGGTGACTGCTGCTTGCATTTGCAGATTTTACACCAGGGTTGCTTGACACCTTGAACTATTTTGAACGCACATGAAGACGGATACTGTTTGTTAACTACAATTTGATTGTTTTGTATCTCCAAGTCCTTCACCACTTATAATCCACACCAGACTCGTGCTCCATCATATCAAATGTCGGCTTCGCACTAAAGTATCCCGCCATTTCTGAGCCAACAGCCCGGTATGTATACTCCGCATCCTTGTCATCAATCTTTATGGTCTCATGTCCACGACCACCAGCTGCGGCATCTGCCATCAATTGAACATGGCAGCACTTCTCCAAGCTCATGAACCAAAACACACAAGCCTCGATACTCTGCGCACAGGTCAAAAGACCATGATTCTGCAATAATGCTGCCTTCTTTCCGCCCAATGCTTTTGCAATAGCGAGCCCTTCATCTGCTGCAAGCACGATGCCCCGGAAGGAAGTGTATACAGCGATATCGTTATGGAAAGCACAGGAATCTTGGGTGATAGTTTCGAGTGGTCGACCGAGTGTACAGAATGCTCGACCGTGGATGGAGTGCGAATGCGCAACGCAATTGACTTCAGGACGAGCTGTGTGGACCGCATGGTGAATCATGTACGCTGACAATTATCAGTATCTAGTCATCACCGAGAGGAGAGTTCCATACCAGCTGTATTGAGTAACCTAACAGGACCACCATCGACCACCTTCCCCTCATGGTTAACCAGGATCAAATCCGACGCCTTCAACAAAGGCCAAGCAACCCCAAAAGGATTAACCCAAAAACTCGTCGGTTCAACGGGATCCTGTGCAATGAGAACCATCAGCCCAACTTCCCACCTTCCCACCATCCACCATAACAAAAAACCCCCAAATAAACAAAACAATGCAGATACTTACCCGCAAGGTAATATGCCCCGCAACCCCCTCGTCAAAGCCCAATTTGGCAAAAATCCTAAAGGCCAAAGCCAACCGGCCTTTCAAATATTCCCGTTCCTGATACTTATCCTGAAATTTGGGAGGGTGAGGAAGAGATCTACTCGACATTGGACCAATGGCAACCTCAAATTCCTTGGTGGTGAGCTCCGGCTCGTGTGTTGCTCCTTCGGCTGCACCAGTTGCTGATGGCGGAGACATGTTCAAAGACTGACTACGTCGTATAAGGTACAGGTAATTTTGGAGATTTGATTTTTGTTCTTCTTCTTAATGATTCAGGAGAAGAGGGGAGTGGTATGATTTTACATGCAGGAGAGAGAGAGAGAGAGAGGTACAGTAAGCTCAACATACTTACTCAGCATAGAACAAGCAAGGGTGGGGTGGGGCGGGGTGGCCTGCCGAGGTGTGGGTTGTGGGGTAGTCGGTAAACGGATGCGGTTAGGAGGGGTTCTCGAAGAGGAATTGGACGAATAGGGGGAGGGGTAATACCCGTGATCTGTCACAACGCGACCACCGATGCTCTAATTGGTCAATTCGGTTTTCTATATTGACCGATTCCGAAGAGAAATACGAATTCGTGACATGTTGACCGACTCGGTGGCCGTATTTAAGCCCTATATTCGTACTATAATAAAACCTATTTCAAAGTCTAATTACATCTACCTATGTTCGTACCCCTATTCGTGCTATAACAAAAGCTATTTCAAAGTTAATTTAAGTAATCAAGGGTAGGGTTAACAAGTAGTAATTCCTCTATCCAATATCCTATACTCCACTCCTTAGATAAATAAGGGCTCTTCGGTGGCCAGAGTTTAGGCTAGGGAATCGAATTAAGTTCGAGTTGATTAATATAACATCGAATTGATTAATTCGACCCAAAAAATTAGTCAATATGGTTGGTTATCGCAGATCGATCCACACACTTTGTATCAGCGTAGCCTTTAGCGACGATATTATGATATCCAAATAGGTATATAACTACTCTACTAA
>JAJONI010000865.1:0-17242 GCA_022190145.1 Pezicula rhizophila
TGGACATTAAGGTAGGCCTAATTTCTATATAAAATATAGTATAATAGATGTAAGACTATTGCAAATAGCAGTGTATAGTAAAACTAGGTTTAGTAGCAAAATACGCCTACCTATATAAATCTAAGACATAAATAAAGATATATTTGCCACGTCCATGTAATAGTATAGCTAGCAATATATTACTTGAATATGCCTAATACACGTGATTTAGGTCAACAGCTGCGGTGCGACCTCTTGGATCTCGATTGGCTTATGCAAGACTCGTGTTTTAATTTTAAGGGTTAATTCTAGCGGTACTACTTGGCCCTCCTCTTTGATTATCAATTTAGACCTAGTGGGAATGATATTAGGAGAACTGCTAGTTAGAGATAGAGTCAATGCTCCTAACATGTTTAAAAGACCATCTTGTGTATAGTTCTTTGCTTTAGAAGAGGACATCCTTGTATCAATGTCAACGTATCCGTCTGTTTCGTAGCAGACAATGAAATTCAAGTCACCGAAGCGGTACGAGATGATTCTGTGATGTCCAGTACTGCCGCTAATCTAGGGAATTATATACGCTTTCTCAAATTCGTGACCAAAGCCCTTGAATTCTTGTGGTCTGATATACTCCACGGTCTTAGCCTCGACACGGCAGAATATTGCCGTATTCTTCGTTACTTCGATGTTAATAGTGAATGCTTCGAGCCCGTTTCTAGTGGAGCTAGGGTCAATGAATAAGAGGAGCTTGCGGATGTTGTTTCGATCAGTCACAACATTAGTCGAACGGATATCGAATGAAGGATGTGTGGTGTATAACGCACGAAAAAGCGGTTCAAAAGGACATTCTAGATAGCGAGCTGCATTCTGAGCGATGTAGATGAGGCCAGAGTCCTTTTTCAGCTGTCAAGAACTTCCTAGAGCTGACCAAATACTATGATTATCCTAGTCGGCTGACTCCTAAGACTATATCACCTCTCATACTGCCTTCTAGGAGGTTATTACGCGGCCGCGTTCCGGAGAGGACCTGTCGATTGATCTTGGAATTATCAACAGGGAAAGTCTAATTGCTACCGAGGGTACACCGGACGAAGTGGATGTAAATTGGCTGCTAGGCGAGGAGGAAGATCTAGAAGAGGCTCGTTCATGACAGATTAAGTGAGATACTTGTCCACATTGAGCGAATGTGAATATCATCAACTCCCTTATTAATTTCTACTGTAATTTATGCAAATACCTCATTAATAATGAATTCTACTTCTCGTACCTCTGATCTTGACAATCACGGACTAGGAGCAAGAATATTTGCGCACAAAAATAGGAAACGCTGTCCAAAACGAAGGCTCTTTGTACTCATCGACGTCCCTAAACTCTCCGTATATTGAATACTAAAACAGCAAGATCCTCGACATTTTCATAATAGTGGTATTCGAAAGGAAACGCGCGGATCGAAGGGAATATTATCGAAACAAGATATCCAGGAGATGGAGAATAATATACAGAATTCAGGGCAGGATGGTCGGGTATTAAGCTGGGAATCTCTTGCGCATAAGATTAGAAAGGATATCTCTAGGGGGACTGTACAATGTGCCCTTAGTTCATTACATTATCGATGATGTATTACTTGCAAGAAGAGCTAGGTGAACAAAGGCTTAGCAGATAGTCGAAAGACATGGGCAAGGCATATGCTTACTAAATACCTACGAAAAGAAGACTGACCACGGGCACGATTCTCTGATGAGACACATCTTGGATGTGGATCGCAAGGTTGGATATGGGCAATTCGAAAGCCCGGAAAGAGCTAATGTCCTGATTGTCTATAAGAAGAGAGTACATGCCTTGGCAGCAATTGGGTATAATTGCAAGAGCAAGCTCTACTGACATGATAATAGTAATTCAAATAGGAAGATAGATCAGAAGATATATCTCTCGCTCTTACAAGAGGACTGCAAAGACTGGCCAAAACATGGATGGGTTCTTGAAGATAGAGACTCTGGACATAATATAAATAAGAGTAATCCTGTGCGTGCTTAGAAAGAAAGTGTCGGTTTAAAGTGCTATTTTAATCATCCTCCTTCTCCTGATGTTGTGTCTATTATAAATGCATAGCAGGTTCCCAAAGCATATCTTCGAAAGTATGCACATTGGGATGATGATACAATATGGGAGCTAGCTTTAGAGGGATGGGATAATCTATCACAAGAGACAATAAATGAATGGGTAGATAATATGCCTCAGAGGCTACAGGATATTATCAACAAAGATGGAAGGCTTTGTGGATACAGTAGAAGGCGAAATTAGTGTGGCTCGTTTTAGAGTTAACGTTTTTAAGCGGGATCCAATTCTGGAGTTTTGTGGCGGTGCACCCAGCACGCTTGTACCTGCAGGTACCACTTACTCTGCATATCACCTTACCTGTCATCATTCTCGCCGCTAATTCTTCCTCCTTTGTGCAACTACTAAGGTCAGCCTCTTCCGTGTTTCTATGTTGGCCATAACTATAGCACCTTAATTGGATGCTATAACGCATATTTTGATTAAAGCTTTACTAAAACAGGGATTTGAGAACAAGCTAATAGCCTCTAAGGCCTCCTATAGCATGCGAGCCGTCCAGAGAATCTACTTAAAGAGAAAACGATTCGATGTCCGTATTAAGAATACACCGCGTCGGTCGTCGTAACTGCATTACATCGCCCATGTAAAGGGCCTTCTGTGATAAACTGACTCAGTAGCCCTACTTATATCAATGCAAGATGACGGACTTCTTCTACCGTAGGTTTCGTAAGAGGATATCAGAAAGATCGATCGGTCGGCTTTTGCGAAGAATGGGTTAGACGAGAACAACGATTCATCGTATTGCACAACAATGGGATTGACCACGGCCTCATGACCGTTCCCAGCAGCCCATAATAGCGGCGTTTGATCGTTCTTGCCTTTAGTCTCTAGCTTGATGCCGACCTTCGGGATCACTATCTACGTAGGATATGGCAGTACAAGTCTTACCAGCTTATCTTGAGTCTGGCTATGATGGACGGGATGTATATAAGCGTTGGGGTTAGCCTCCGCGAGGCTCCTCCTCCACCGTCCAGGTGACGAAGTTTGAACACAAGATTCCCTTGTTAAATCAATCCCCTACGTCTGGATATTGGCGAAAGAGAAATTTGATCCTTAGTTTAACAGGATCAGAAAGTAAAATATAACAATCAGTCATCCCAAGTCAACCAAATCGAGCCTCTCAAGGGAAATCAAATACAATCTTATATAATATAAATCTCTTTAAGACAGTCTTCTTTGTCTTTGAGAACCTGAACATATTCTTGCCGCGGAATACCAGACAAATAGCATACCCCAACGTTAATAAAGTTCCCGTTAACCTTCCGAAGCATCAGCGGCATTGTCAATCCATGAACAAGAAATATCTGATCACTGATCTCGATTCCAGGAGGTCCAATGCCCAGAGCACCCTCAGCAGTAACAAATAGAGGCTTCTTTGATAGAACCACGAATACCCAAACCGCAAATTCGTTAATATGCTCAATACGTTGAGCATCTTGCGCACTGTCGTTTTGCAGCTGATCACTGAATTTTCCTAAGCACTCGTTTGAAAGACAATTCCACATCTCTAGCTCAGAATAGAAGCCTAGTTCAAGTATTTCTGTCTCACTAAGGCTTTCTGGTTGATCCAATTTTAGTTTCGAAATACGCAGGATGCTTTTGAGTAACTCTGTTACGGAGCAAGTATCCAGTACCCTGCGATCAATAGGCGGCTTTATTTCGAGCGGCGATACGCATCCCAGTATTGCATCAACAAATGCTTTGAACCATGAACTTGTAGAAGAGCAAGAGTCGTTCCAGATTCTTTTCCGATTAACCAGAAAATATTTGATTAACGTTAACATTAAGCAGCGACGTTCAGGGTTATATATCTCCGTAAAGTTTCCTTCATGCTGCTTCTGGGCTGAGAAAACGGAATCCAAAAGGGTTTTAGTAGGGCATATCAAAAACTCTGACACTTCTGACTTAAATATACCAAAACATTTAACACCACTAGTTTTCGCGATGCTCGGCTCATAATGACGAGGGACCTGACAATTCCAAGTCTCAGAAGACATAGCAGAGTCTTCTCCAAATATTTGGTTTCTAAGGAGTACCAAATTTGGCACCCACGAGGGGAGACTCATACTCTTCGGGCTGGTAGGATATAGCCCGGCTCCAGAGAGAGCTAGCAGATGGCCAAGTGGTATATTCAGGTTTCGATCGGTTGCCCAAGCTGTATACACTTCGGCCACAGACAAATGATAATCTGGAAGGAGGCCCATTGGAAAGACTCCAAGCAGAGCAAAAACCTTATCTCGCGGGTCTTCACACTCCCATTGTGTGACTATTCTTAAAAAATGGTCAATAATCTCCGAGTGTCTTGGTGGGTGCCTAACCATGAAAATGCTTGAAAGGTTGGAGAATGTGGGAATTCGGAGTCTGTTGAACGTCCAGAACATGGATTCTGCAGGCGAGAGATTCGTTGTGGGTATCTGTTGAAATTTCTGTACCCAAATTGCCCATAGAACGTAATCGCGTAAGCTTGAAATCGAAGCGAACTCCTTGCCACATATGAATATAACATTGTTTCCAGCCCACAGCTCTTGAAATATCCAAAGCCTGGTGAAGTATTTTGAGTTTGATAAAACCGACAGACACCTCCAGTATTCATTGGTGTGCAGCAGTGGGTTCTCAAAGTTAACTTCTAGTGATAGAAGTCCAGGGAATTGGCGAACTAAGTCATATCCGCATTGTGGGTTATCCCTTAGATATGGCGATATTCTGCGAACTATCTTCAATGCGAGCTCAATGTCAGCAACATCCGATATCCCGAGCCAAGAGAAGACTTGATCGGCTTTTGCGTAAATTTCGGCCATTAACTGTATCTGGTGTTGCTTTTCACAGAGATCATTTTGATTAATACAGAGCGAATCAATCCAGATGGCTTGAGCTCCACCTCCCACTTTCGCACGGTAATAGGTAGAGAAAATTCGGTCTATCATATCGTACTCTGCAGGGCTACAATTCTGCATCCCAGGGGGAAGTTCTTCAGTAGAATTCTCCGAGCCTGGACAAAAAAGTTAGCCTCACATTTTCACTCATTCTTGTTAGCACCTTACCTTCGCTATCGTTAGATTTAAGGCTTACATTCGCGCTATCTTCAAGCTTAACCCCTTTCCCTTCATGTCTGCTCATACCTCCGCCTTCACTGTCGCTGCTTAATTCATATTCACCATTGTTGCCCTCATCATTGTTGTCTTCACGATCGCTGTCTTCACTATCATCGTCTTCATTATCGCTGTTTTCAAGCTCGATTGTTTCGTAATTTCTTTCCATACTGATCTCGCCGAAACAGCTTACACTTGACTTGTTGGCCAGCACCTCCCCTTCTTGACTAGCTTCATATGGTCTTTCATGGCTTATGTGTTTACCTAGGATTTTATCGCCGTGATAATCCGATGTGTCTGCTGAATCATCGTTGTCTCTAGATTCTATATGTTGATTCGGGTTTTGACGCACTTGGTTCTCTTTACGCAATACTCCTCCATCTTCAGAGTCACTCTCGTGGTGCAGGTCCCAGTCCTTCTTAGATGATAGGAAATTTCGTAAGTCCACCAAACCTTCAGGTACCTCCATCATGTGTTCCACTAGATTATGCCGTCTAATTATATTAAGACCATTGTTGTGCATGTATTGCCAGAAATTCCGTAAAGCAGCCTCCAAGTTGGCTCTCACTTGCCGCTTGTGTCCATCTACAACGACATCCTTATTATTGTTTGGGTCGCCCCAAACGTATGATAGAGCAGCAAAACTGGGATTGTCATTAAGGCTGACCGTGTGAAAGCGACATATAATAGGACCATCTTCAGAGCCGCCTATGATCTGAATCACTCGTATCTCCCGCTTCGTATAATCAAGGGGCTTGTATAGAGGGTCTAGGGTAGGAGTATCCGCGCTGGCCATTTCGGTCGCCACGGGAGTGTTATTAGCATCATATGCTGTATCTAGCCCTTTATAGCTATGAATTCTCAGCATGTATCTAATAGTGTAGGTCTAGCTTGATTTAAACCCTGTAGTTGACATTTGAAAGCAGTCTGGTGCTGGTTAAGAAGTGATCTGGGTTGAGACCGAATAATCTGCTACTTATAGAAGCTCTTGCGGTAGTTGGAGAGACTTGGCAATGCTCTAAACGAACAAGATTGAAACACGGTATTTCAAAGTGCTCTAGTACTTGAAGTATAATGCGAATCCAGATACCGATGGATGAATTCAGTTGAATCAAATTTCTGATCGGTTCTCAGGCTGATATGCAGGAATCAACAAGGCGGGTGCCTAATATTTCACTATTTGTATCGTTGGCTGACACGTCAGTCTGGGCGGCTACAACCAGAACAAATCAGCTCCTTTTTAAGGTAGTACAATGTGGCAAACACTTGATCTTGCGACTCGGGCGCTGATGGGCTACTTAGAGGTAGTGCGACGGCACTGTTGCAACTTTGACTGGAGTTGACGACTTGATTGATGTAGTCTGCCGTACGTGGCCTATTTAGCTAACGTACTTCACCAGCCTATCGCCGCCACCAGCCTATCGCCGCCCCCCGCCCCCAAAACTCGTCTCCTTTATCATTAACCACTAGAATTAATATGC
This sequence comes from Pezicula rhizophila, assembly GCA_022190145.1. Lineage (NCBI taxonomy): Eukaryota > Fungi > Ascomycota > Leotiomycetes > Helotiales > Dermateaceae > Pezicula > Pezicula rhizophila. The sequence goes on from JAJONI010000865.1 coordinate 6,665, forward strand.
TAGATAGCGGCATTATAATAAAACGAAGCCTTATACGAAAAGATAAGGTTAATCTTACTCGTTAGGCTTATAAGCAAGGCTAATTTGAAACACTAACCGCAGCCATATTAGCCTATACCCTAGTGGGGCGGCCATAGGCTGTGAAGTACGTTAAGTTAACTTCCAACAATTCTGCCAGAAAATGTCTATAATATGGACGAGACGGGAGTCATGCTCGGCTCTGTCAAAGCCCTTATTGCCTCAACCGCATCATCCGATAATCCAGATATGCTTAGAGAACGCGACCTCAAAGAGCTGTTTTTGCACTATCTGGAGCCGACTCCCTCTGGCTTGGTCGCGTTGGGATGTAGTTATTGATAATCATGGGAGAAATGGCTTGTTGGATTTGAGTCTAGTTGCCTGGTTTCCAATTCCGATCTGCATGCTGTTGATCTAGGTACTGCTGGTTCGAATGTCTTCTGGAACATCGCCAAGTGACTGCAATTTACTTTCGTGATCGTTAAAACCAAGTCAAACGATCATGTTGTTAATCTCATTTGAACCCACTTCTCGGCATCATGGTCGCTGACTTGAAAGCTCTAATAGTGGGATTGATCGGGTAGAGGTAAACCGCCAATCCTGCCTCTGCTCCCTCGCCCTGCTCTGCGGTTAGCAACGGTACTTTGAGGTACAGTCTGGGCATGGGTGCACAGCCACAAGGTCCGAAAGTGGAGCCCACTTAAAATAATTAACTAAAAAATCAGCGACACTCAATTCGCCTTCTACTGTATTAGAATATATAATAATTACATAAATTATAGCAGAAATTAGTATGGGAGTTGATGATATTTACATTCGCTTAGTGGACAAGTGTCGGATATGGAAGAGGACAAGGGCGAGAATGGACATGAATCTTTACGTATACAGTAGTTATTCTCTTTGCTCTACTCCCATTTCGCAAAGCCTTATACTCTACGAGCTTGCAGGAAGTGTTTGCACTATTACGTAAAGTGTTGCCAACACGTCGCAGTCACTTGCTACCCCGGTCTTTGTCATTACCGCCAGGCCCTGTACGTGACAAGCGCCTTGCGCAGGAAGAGATTGTAACTTACTGCTCCTGGTTTACCTTTGTGAAATTTTAGTAGGAGGAGAATTGTTATCGCAGAAAGCGTAGATGACACAGTTAGGGAGCTAGATGCATTTGGTTAGGTGGTCTTGGTGGTTGCATGCTACGTCAGCAGCATATCCGCTGACACCAGCTTATCCTCTTGTATAATTAGTTGATATTTAGAACAAAAATTAAGCGATGGTGCCTAGCCATAGAGGGTTAGTGTTGTAGCTAAACTAAAGCTAATTTCGAACTCTAACGTCCATCCCTACGTGCCGGAAAAATTAATAGGTACTTTAACTTTAAGCATCTTAAAATCTATATACACCTTAATACTGTATCTCTTATAATTTTTTATAAGTTATATTATGTAACTACTCTTAGACACCCTAAACCCCTCTTATTAAAAAATCACGTTCGTATCGTTGCCCTCACGCCTAATTTACAAAGAATCTCCTTTTATAGCGTAATAGAGTTCTTCTACTATAGCTCTACCACCGAGCTTATACAATCCTTAATACTTATAAAGGGTCTTATCCAAGATCTAGGGCCTTATAGCTATACAAGAAATCGTTATTAACTTAGCCTTATAGCTGCTGTAGCTCGCAAATTCATGTATAATCGCCATCCACTTCCACACTTCACCTTAATGAGCAAACAGGGCAAACAAAACTGTGGCATTTAGCGACGGAACTAGTATTACAAGTGATTTTAGCCATGGAGCTAGGAGGGATTAGGAGACTATAAAATCTCCTCTCCACACCTTGTATCTAGACTATAAACTCTTAGAGTGCATAAGGTCTAGTGGAGGTGTAAAAGGACGCGCAGGCAATTGTAAACTTTTATTTGAGGGCATTTTAATTTGTGGTTGAATTACTATTGACTTTTTGATGTTGACTAGTATATGATAGTGTTGGTGTTTTGGGATGGATGCCTGTAGGCTTAGTTGGCTGGTTTTTTTGGCCCTGTAGAGTGTAATGTTAATACGATGTTAAGCGACAAGACGCACACTCACTTTAGTTCGCTACTATTACTGCAATCATTACGACTAGGGCTATAAGTAAGTAATCTTAGTCAAAGTCTTTGATTATAGGTGCTGTAGAACAACGTTTTATTAATCCGGATTATTTGATAGTCCTAGCGATCCCTACTATATCACTTTGCGCTATACAAAGCTTAACTGCTACGCAAAGGCGAGCAGCTCATTTCCAAACCCCTTTTATCACCCACTTAAGGACTAATCCTATGGTACTACATTACAACTATAACCTTCTTCTTAAATCTTAATGGACTAACTAACTGCGAGAACTAATTTTAAGACCTATTAACATTATACATCTCCCTTAGGAAATGACAACCCTTTCTAATACATGCTTTATTAGGACATTCGTGTCTAAGAATGTATTTTGCATCTCCTATTTCTATGCACGAAGTTCTTAGTGTAGTTAGGGTAAGGGCACTCTCCTAGAATGTAATACGCGTTACAGAGTTTCTTGTTTCTCTAAGCCTGCACAAGCGATTGAGGTGGGTTGAGGATCTTATCAAGGTGCTGGCCTCTGCTATTTTGTAGGATGGGGTAGATTATACGAACTAGTACAATTATAGATGTTGAGGGGTGCTAACTTTCGACTGTTGTGACCGTAGTAGCATTAACAGGGCTTGCAATTGTTGCAGCGTAGCTAGGCCCCCTTGAGATTAGAGCAGGAGAGGTTGTCCTAGGGAACAAGGCTTGCTAGGACGGTAGCTTTGTGTTTCTGAAGACATTAGGGAAATGCGCAATAATAAACTTGCCTTTTAATGTCTGTCCCTGCGTGCTGAAACGCACCCTGTAACGAACCAAATCTATAGTTTACTAATCACAACTTTTTTCTTAGCAGGTCTATGAATTTGAGCTTAAAATGCTACTTTCTTTAACTATTTCTCCCTAAGGAGACCACTTAGCAAAAAGAAAATAACTGTGGTTAGTTGTGCTATCGATCGTTTCAATCATGCCACTGATCGCCGTTTCGGCTGTACCCCTATGCTTAATCACGACTATTAGAGTCTCTTTAAAATTCGGAGCACTTAGGGAAAGGTTCTATATTAGAAGAATATGGCTCCAATTTTTAAAGACACTCAAAGGGGAAATAATGCAGCCTGGGAGTTTCCCTGATGTGAGGAGAGGGGTGCATAAACGCCACATGTTTTCGCTTCATTTTGTGCTTATTAATATATGCATTAGCCTGGTTGCATTATACTGTATAAATCCAGGCTCGCTATATTTTCCTCAGCCACTACTTTTAGGCCTGGTCATGTGCGTGGCGTTAGAATGTCACGCATGTGGCGCAGTAGCATGTTTCTCGAACATTCCATACGCAAGGTGCATGGCAGCACGCTGGTGCCTGTAGGAGTGCCTGCAGTTGACATCCAAGAACAGAAAACATATAGCATCATCGCCATTCCCACCAATCAATCAACAAAAATATAGACAGAAGTGTAGACAATCTTAATTGCCGCTCCCCCACCGCAACACCCTAATAATAGTTCAATGGGTATTAGAATAATTGAGAGCAGAAGAGCCACAAAACCGATAAACAAGATGGGATTCGACAACAACCGACACCCGAAAGCACCCACCAACAACCAAGCTCCAAGACCGAAATGCACCGGCCAGCTATTTGAATCCAATGTTGGGGTAGCCGTATAGGCACCAGCGATTTCGTTCCTAAATATGGAGTAGAAAATGCACAAGGCAGAGAAGAGTGAACAGGCATCGAAGATGAGAAAAATGAGCAGGATTCCGCTGAAGCCCGAGCCCAGGAAGAGGCTCAGAGGAATGAAGAGAAAACCGAGGATAACGGAAAGTATCAGTAGCGCACCGACAGCGTCTGCGAGGCGCCGAACAAGAGAGTGGTTGATAGAGGTTGTGCCAGTGAATTGTTCTAGTGCGGCGGAGGATGCCTCAGACTCAGATGTGTTGGAAGGCGAGATATCAGCAAAGGTAGCAGCGGAGACGTTGAATGAATGTAGGAATTTGGGCTGGCAGTCTATAGTTCTATTTGTGGACCGACAAACGCCTGATTACATATTAATAGCTGTCTGGACAAAATAGAGCAGAAGTTGTAGTGGGGTGATGATAGAGGCGAGCGACACTAACCAGAAAGCCCAAACAGGTATGTGTCCGGCACAGTACTGAAATCGCATAATGTGCAGTTGATGCCCATGGTATGTGTCAAGTTTGTGCCATTTGCTGCGTACAGATAATATCTCGATTCAGGTGAAGTACGACATCCTAATAATACACAGATGCTTAAGGCTATTGCGCCTGCAAAGATGTTAGTGTCTGACCATCTAGAATGCTAATTAGTACCCCAACTTACCCAAATTGAATGGAAGGAACCAATAATGAGAACCTGAGAGCTTCATTATTTGTTGATGTCGCGAATTTTATCAATCTAGCGTAAAGATCTGATTCTAGCTCTATTGCACTCGTGAGTCCTAAGTTCGTAAAACGTGAGGGCGTATCGTAGTCAGATCAACAATTCTTCCTAAATTTCCTAGATGTAAACGAAAGACTAAGGTCGGAATGCCATGAAATAAAGAGTGTTGGGAATACTCGACAGTTTTGAGGTCAGGATCGTGGGTTGGCACGCGCCCTTGGCAGTGGCCACTATGTATACCTGCATCCATGGCTTTTTCTCAGCGCGGCAACAAGCTGAAAATACCCACCATCAGTCAGAGCACAAACATTGGCCCAATTGAGATGCGCAAGAGATGCATAAAGTCGAAATGGCTTCCGTTTAGGGTGCTTGGGGCGTTGTGGGGGTGCGCGGCAGCAGTAGTATAGGGCGCATTTTATTTTATTTTGGGCTTTATATTTTCTGTGGCTATTTCAGGCTGGACTGATCGCTGATCGTGATGGCGGGTAAGATAATCTGTTGGGACAGTTTCCCCATATCCAATTTGGAGACTCTGATAGTGCTATTAACTTCTTGGCTATGTCACCGCAGTTTGACGTGCTAATACCGTGCTCCTTTCGGCACTCTTGCTGTCACTATCAAGGTCATCTTTGAATTTGTCAACAATTTTGTAAGAGAGCGGATTCCTCTTGGAGGCCAGGGCTAAGAATCGAAGCGGTTCGTTGTTTAAAGCGGAGCACGAACCAGTTTGACTGAAAAGCCAGAAGAGAGAAGCTGGAACTTAAAAACTGGAAGTGACAAGCCGGAAGTGATGGTTGCTGCCTGTGTGTCGCATCAATAATTTTAGCAGCCACAGGTATTACAGTATTTACTGCAATAAATTTACCGAGATTACTGTAACTGCGACGCAGCTAACCAGGGTCCTTGCTCGCTTGATTGGAGGAGGTATCAGCCCATATGGCGACGTCGTAGGACAGGGCACGCCGTAGCCGCCATAAAAGTGGCAATAGCATTTTCGTGTTATTATAGAACCTGGATATCTATATTCAATTGTTCTATATATTTTAATAGTGAAAACAGTTTAATAGTGGTGTCACAAGTCGAGGGGTCCTAATATAGGGTAAAAAGAGGCTCTCTGTAAATTCAAGAAGCGGCGACGACACGATAATTATTAACGGAACTAGTGGGTTAAGAGTGTTTAGAGGAGGTATATAATGCAACTGAAATGAAAATGAATAGAAATTTTAACGCGTTCACAGATTTTGAATTGTTTGAACTTAAAGTACCTACGTTTTGTTTCGTTATAGGGTGCGTTTCGGCACGCAGGGACAGACGTTAGTACTGCGAGCTGCTTGGTAAATGGGGGTCCTTCTACTAGGACGATTTGTTTGCTCTTCAAGTTGTCTGCAATGTAAGGCTGGAGAAGTCGCGCATAGCCGTTATTAACGGATCCGCTGAATATGACTGCCTGACACTGAACATCGGCCATATCGTGATTGAACTATGCTAAGATGAATGTTAGATATTGTCTTTCTCCTATGATGGAGCCTTGCAGATGCCACAGGTTTTAATGTTGCCTTTCAGCTTAGCATCCGCGCATTCTTTCCCATCACTAGCATCTACGAAATCACACATAGGATGTCTCATATTAAAGCCACGAATAAACATCTGAAGATCATCTGCACTACCTAGAATATTGCTGTAACAGTATGTTAATGCCAAGCCCTTTGTGTTTGCATATACACGAACTCAGATTTGGATGTGGCTTAGCAAGTCAAGCTTGGTTGAAACACACTCCCGCGCTTTGCTCCTCAGATGGCAGGCTGCCTCCTTCCCTCCTTGTTGGGCAGATTTGACAAGCTAGTCGACGAACTTTGAAGATGTAGCAATCAGCAGTTATACTTTGAAACTGTGCCGATATAATAGGTTAAGATATGATGAATGCTTACTTACTACCACGCAACCACCATCGATCAAAAGTGAAACAAAGCTATTAGCGCTCTTTGCACATAGTCAACAAACAGGTCTTATAAAGTGATGTTTGCCCAAGCGTACAATCTCCTCTTCCATATTCTTCAGCTTAACCTAAACATTAGAATGCTTCTATTAGTACACTTTAGTGGTCTCCTGTTTACGTTCAAGATGCAACTTTTCCTCTATAAGATTCTGTTGTAAATCCTCAAGTTGACTAATCAAGCTCTGTAAACAAAATGCACTATTAGTAAACGTTTGCAAAAGAGGGATCAGGCGTCTAAGCAATTAATCTCTATGAGTTGGTCCTTCCCTTCCTCGACCTCTTTCAACCTACTAAACTGCTCTCGAGATACTTCAACAGACACCATGGCTGCTAACTTCAACAATTGCACAGCTTAAACATCCACCTGAAACTCTATCACGAATCCCGCTTACAATCAGAGATATGGAGATGAGTGGAGAGGATTGTAACTCGATAATCGAGGCTTAGAATTTAGCTATAAGTAGCTAGAGATCTCTATTCTAGCGATGTTGTAACTCATAGCCAACACAACCAACAATTTCGCTCTGTTTGATGCAAAGGAACCGAAAAAAGGTCTAGGGCCGCTGCAACCCAACAGAACTGGCCACCCACCCTGACCTGCTCCAACTATTTGCAAATCACCAACTGTGTGGCTTGCCATAGTGAAGCGCAGGTCCGTCCGTGTTTGCTCATCATCATTTTTCGTTATCGTCTGCCGTCACTTCTACGGAGTACTTCGTAGTGCTTCTACTATGCCAAATTTTATGTATTAATAAGCAAAAATAAATCTAGAGATATTGTATATTTGTTTCTCTAATATCTCTAAGTAGACATTTGGACATCGCTATTAGAATCAGTCACTTCCGCGAATACCTCCTCTTTCAACCTCCCGTTCTCAAAATCCGCCAACAACTTTATTCTCCACTTCCCTACTTCAGTTTTAGCTTACCTCGTCCACTTCAAGTCTTCCCTCGCCAATTTCCATTTTCACTTTCAATCTTAAGGACAGTGACCCTGCATCTTCCGCCACTATTTTAGTCCTCTAGTCATCTACCTCCATCTCTTCTTCCACTCCCGTGAATCGTGGCTCCGCATTCTCTTCCTCCATTCCACTCATATAACAATCCATCTCCGCTGCTACTCCTGCTCCTTCTGCTCCCCTCTGTTCTTATGCTTCTAGTCCTAGCTTCACACAATCGTCCCTGCAAGCCATTCTAACTCACATTTCTCTACCTTGCCCAATCAATGGTTTAGTTGTTGGCGCGTGGCCCTGTTGCGCATAAGCCTGGACACGTTGTGTCCGCCTATACGGAGGATGTCATTCTGTACCACCTACTGTCAACTGCACTAACTTCTCATTCACTCGCTTAACCCTTCTCTCCGTCGTATTAATGCTTCCCACTATATTCGTACCATATTGCATATCCCCATCTCTACTATCCCATAAAGGGTCTAGTGAAGAACTTAAAGAATCACAAGACCTCGAAAGATTACGAGGACTTAGAAAAGTCCACACCTCAAAGGACACACCGTGGGTGTATCTGAACAGTTTCTAGCTCCACCGGTACAAAGAATTGTACCAAATATGCATGGTACTTGTACTTTAGAGGGCTAAAGTTATGGTCCACATTATTAGCATATCTTTTAGGCGGGTAGGTCTATGTGATCTTTTTGGATTCTTTTACTGTAGATTCTTCGGGATTCCTAGGGATTGGTTGATCCCTGTTGTACATCTGCGGGAGTGGTAGGGTGACGGAAGTCCATGGCGGGGACATTGTGGAAGAGACGAGACTTGATAACGGCCTAGTAATGGCCATGCATTATTGGCGGAATAAGCGAGAGCCAGATCGTAGACATCGCAGCATTACAGTGGGGTGAAATAAGTTTGAACTCCCCTCCACTGTCGCCAAGACCGCTTCAGGCTGCAAGAGGTGCGCCTTTTCATAATTTCCGCCTGGAAAGTGCGTATTTCTTAGACCGACAGTAGCTTAGTTCTGTAGAGATTAGTCTAGTCATTCAATATTGTAGCACTCTATTCATTGGTTTCTTACATTCTAATCTCTTTCCTATGGGAGGATAGCTCGTTACGATAAGTACGAATACACTATGAAAACGAGATGAAAAGAGTGGCAAAAATGATCGCAGCTAGCAAGCCTACAGGACCTACCGCAGTAACAGACAGAGTGACTCGTGCTCAGTCTACAGGCTCTTGTATTAAAGGAAGAGCGTCTTTATCATGAACTTGGCGTAGAGGGACTAGTAGAGGAACTCCTAGGCCTACTGCTAGATTCTCCTCAAACAATCCATCTTCTCGAGATATTTATAATATCGAAGCGGAGAATATACGTCTACGACAACAGGTAGACCAGGCTAAACAAGAGGAGGCTGTGCGAATCCAAATTAGGGAGCTTAAACATGTTAAGGAAGAAAGACTAGCATTAGAACAAGAGTTGTAGGAGATTTTAGAGCGGGCCAGAGAAACAACACAAGCCCAAGGGGATCTCGCTCATAATACAGACTAGCTTCGAGGGCATAGGACTTCGATAGAGATAAGTCTGGATGACAATGGCAATAGTGATGAGGATGATAATCAGAGTGAAGGAGTATGGAAACGTGCTAGATCCACAGCGATGAAGCTACGAGAACTGCCTACATATGAAAGCAAGAACCTTAAGGAGACACAAGCGTTCATTGCTGCTGCTAAATTGTGTTTTCGGATAGATCGTAGAAGGACATTTCATGATAATGTTAACAAGATTAGATATTGTGTAATAGCTTTTAGACAACGCCTAACATCAAAGTGGATTCAATACGAGAAACGGCATGGAATCGATAGCTTAACATAGAACATCTTCAAAGATTAGATAGCAGATTCTATTCAGGATTAAGATAATTGAGAGTATACCGCAGCAAAGCTCTACGGAACGGCCCGACAACGGGACGGACAGACAACAGATGACTCTGCTAGTCACCTTAATAGCCCTGAACTTAAATTAAACCTTACTAATAGTCATGCTCGGAGGATTATCTTATTTGGAAGGCTTTAAGAAGAGCTACAGAACCGCATTGTGCAACATACAGAGGTACCACGAACACAAGACGGACTCATCTTGTTGGCTACCTGACTTGAGAATGCTAATAAGACAACTTCTTTTAACAACCGACCTGTGAAGAGACGCCGTAGCGATAATGGTTCCACTACAACAAGTATTAGGAAGGAGGAGTCTCAAGGCTTTATCTGAAGACAAGGCTTAGACAAGCAACGGATGCTCCCTGCTGGCACTGCAAGTCAACTAACCATGAGAATAAGCAGTGCACAGAGGTCACCTGCTGGAATTGTTAGAAGAAAGGACATGTTTCCCGGGATTGCAAGAAGCCGAAAGCGGGAAACGGAACTGCCCCTTGATGAATCCGACCTGTTATCGTATTAGGGCTATGTAACTCACCCACGGGTTGGGTTGAGTATATAGCAACCCACCCATAGAGTGGGTTGGCGTGGGTTACGGGGCCCCATTCTGACTTCTAATTTTAGGTGAGTTTCATCAAGCATCGTTACTATAGCAGCCTTCTCCGTTGCTAAGGCGCATATGACTCTGATTTGGTAATCTTCCTGTGTTCTAGGAGAATGCGTTATGGCAGCGCAGGCAAGGCTGTGGTTCTAAGTTAGTAATAGACGTCTGAGAACGTTCGTAGAAGTACTAACAAATTACTGTATGAGCTTTGCATTTCAGACTGCCTTACAAGAATAAATTCTATTGTTTACGAAGGGTTCTAAACTAGGGAAAGAAGAAAGAGGAGAGGAAGACGGACAGAGGTAGCTACACTACTTAAATACAGGAAATGAGATCACTTGGGTTTCGACTCGTGTTGTCATGTGAGAGGTAAGTCTAGCAGGCTGGTTATGGGTAGGCGGTATACTGGTACGCGGGTGACAAAATTCATGGCCGCTTTTTCGAATAGCTTTAAATCACTAGATATTACTCCTTAATTATATTGATTCTATTGCAGTTATAGCTCCATTCTAAGTACAACATCTTCTAATCGTTGAATAATTGAATCAGCCCTTGAATTGATCTATTCTTCTTCTATTTGAGCCC
>JAJONI010000866.1:0-17216 GCA_022190145.1 Pezicula rhizophila
AGAAAAAGAAATTGCTAGCGGTGTAAGAACTCGACCTGTAGCCCTTTAAATTATATACTAAAGATCCTACTGAGGAATACTGTTGCATATTTTGTAGAGAAAGAAAAGGTCCTAGTAATCTATTCTTATGTTGTCTTTGTAGGGGAAAGTGCCATATCAAGTTGCTATACATTAGCTTTTTGAGACGGGCAACTTTGGATTTCAGATGCCTCAGAATATACAAGTATCTAGGTTGAGCATAATAAATTGGGCCGAGAAGCTACAAGAGACAATTCTCGACGGATTACTAGTAGTATTCTAAAAGAGCGAGCTCTGTTGGGCTTAACTTTAAACCCAACCATTTCGCACACAGCGTTAACTTAACTGAGTTGGGCTCCCATAGGTCTTCTAACATTTCCTTTGCTATGCAGTATCCTGCGTGTAAGTAAACTTACAACTGTATGCTGGAGTGTCTATATAACAGGAAAATATGGGTATAGGCCTATATCTTTTCCTTTGGAGCTATCGGTAATATAGCATAACCAGCGCTTAAGTTGAGTGGGTCCTGAAACGCTAGATATTTCTAGAAGTAATTATGTATAGCTTGAAATAGAAAAGGCTTCTAAATAATTATTCATTCAATAATATTAGTACTTTGAGGTCAGTGTAACTCATGGTGAAACTATGCATAACTCTTTAAGTCAAACATGACAGGCCGGCTATTCATGATTACAAGTTTGGGTAGTAAATAGTCTTATGTATCCTCTAAAGTATGTAAAAAAACCAAAAGAAATTACTCTAGTCTTTCCAGTGGTTGTCAAAAGCTATAGAGGGCAAAGTATGCTCCTCTATGGCAAATAATTCAAAATGTGTTCATTCACCAAAATTTATTAAAAAGGGGGTCAAGTCTTAAGAAAGAGTTGTCTTCATTTTTTCATCTTAGATTCACTCAAAGCCAGTCAACAGTTAGACCTACGTGTTAGTGCCTCTGTGCTCAATCAGCGACCTTTGATCCAAAAAAAAAAAACATCAGTATCCAGCACAGAAGAAAGTTTAAGCCGTATTACTATGTATGTAACGTATTAATCTCCCATTATTAATATCACGCATGATATACTCTACTATGTTGAAGGCTTCTAGCACGAAAGAGACTCTCAAATAAACAGATACCAAAAGTTTTCTTTCCCATCAGAATTCGTAGATCTCTAAGGCTAATAAAACATTTTTCAAATTCTAGTACTGTGTAAGGCTGGAGCTCACTCTATAACAAACTGGAATCCATTCCAGTCGCGTACTTTGCAAATAGCTTTACCACTATTGTAATGTACAAGAATTGGGTCGTCAAACTTTGGATAGTCGATGGAAACTCGTGGAAGCAAATAGGTAGGCCATCAGTAAAATGTATCCTATGCACTTTGTCGAAAACTAGGCTAATCTTCCCGTAAGTTGATATCAATTTACTGCCTGGTGTGGGATCATGTAAACGGAAGGACTAGAGCCGAAGCTGGGAGCTTTTGAAGGATTGTGTACGCCAAGACGTTCGGAAACAATCGCGTTGCGTCATCTCTGTTCTATGGTACTAAGGTTCCGGGCAAAAGTCGTAGGCTATGAAGCCCATAGCAGCCTATGTCCACGTCGTCCTCATACAGGCCTGTGGCTATGCGTTTTACAGGGCTTTTTTTAGGCGTGTTTTAGTCGCATAGACGCTAAAGGCAGGATATTATAGGGTCTTTAAGCGAAACTCTACTAAGAGGGCAGGGGCCTAGCAGGGCAACTACAGTATAATGCTCAATCACTAAGCGGAAAGGCTCTATAGGCTTCTTAAGCGCTAATCTACAAGCTCTAGTACTCTATAATCCCTGGGCTACTGGCTACAGGCCTATGGCCTGTATTCTCACGACTTTTGACCGGAACCCCATTACCCGTTACCCCCCTACCGGTAACCTACCTTAACTCACCAAACATCATCTGCATTTCTCGACATTCGTTACAATGATATTTCGAGCCGAAAGAATCTCGGATTGCGCACAATCTGCTCGCATATGTTCTTCCAGACCTCTGTGCGACTGACAGCTGCAGCCGTCCCAAGCCTTGCGTCGTGGCCAACTACCCGCAGGACCTCTCATTCGTACCGTATCCAAACAACAACGACGACCGTACGTACCTGGGATACTGTACTGTGAGGCATGTGTCAGGTGAGTTGTGACGGTAAGTTGCTTTCTGCGCCACTTGCTTTGAACATTTCTCCACGTCTTGTGATCGGCGATGGATCACGTCAATCCACATGCTTGGCCTCGTAATTAACAGCCAGGGAATGAATGGTTGCCCAGATAATTTTCCAGCTGACACAGTAGGATAGTGATAGAACAGACAATATGCGCCGCGAGGCTGCATCTAGCGATGCTTCTCGTTGGCTCAAGACGGGACCAGGCACCTGCAATCCCCCCCCGGCAAGGTTTCGGGCGAAGCCACACCACTGGTAGTAGACATGGGGAGTTCGTCCCACGGTACGCAAGGCTGGGAGCTCCCACCAGTTCTTTCTCGTGGAAGCCTAGCTACTTCAAAACATCCTCCCTACTACTATTCACCATGATTTCACGAGGCTGGCCTTCCCACTCACGTAACAACTGTCGCCCCTTCTTCGTCTCACTCTGCGATGACAAGACACTGATGCCCACTTGCAATTGGTATCTTCAGGGAATACACCTCCAGTTTGGCAGATGAACCTGAGAAATTCCTATCATGGGCAACCCGACTCACCAAACCCAGCAGAACCGAGACTCGAGGCTTCCTTTCCAACGATTGCTGGAGAACAATGACCTTGGGATCATTGAGAACCCACTGCAGCGTATCGAAGAGGACGAGCTTGACGAGGATATTGGGGATTTCTATAGAAACTACGGACTCGAAGATGTGGTGGATTTGGAGATATTACTCCGCGGCGGACGTCTTGCAAGAGTAGGAGAGGAGGTATTTGTGGCAGAGGAAGTTATGACTGAAGTAGAGAAAGCAGCTCTCGCGAGGGAGAAAAAAACACGGTTCTGGCAGGAGAGTAAAGAGTTGAGGGTAATACTTCTAACTTGCACAGTTGCTGCTGTTACTCAAGGCTGGGTTCAGGCTGCTATTGTTGGCGCAAATCAACACTGGCCCAAAGAATTCAATTTACATATGGATTCGAACGACCCTACGCATACAGGACAAAAACCCATGATCACGGGGGATACCTGGAAGTTTGGAGCAGTGAATTCTATTGTTTACTTTGCTGCTAGTATCGTTGGCGCATTTCTGTGCGATCCCTTGACCGAGATATTTGTTGGTAGGCGTGGAGCACTCTTCGTGGCGGCTGCAGTGACACTAGCCGCCTCCATAGGCTCCGCATTCACGCACAGTTGGAGGGCTTTATTTGCTTGTCGTTTTCTACTTGGCATCGGAATGGGTGCCAAATCTTCTGTAGTGCCAGTCTATGAGAGCGAGGTCTCTCCAGCAAGGTTAAGAGGTTCCTAAGCCTGATTTCGTTTTATTGATTATACCTCACTGACTGCTGTAGGCCAAATTTTAACCTCATGGCAAACTGGCACATCTTTAGGAATCGCAATATGTGCAGCAGTGAACCTCATTGCATCCGAAAGTTGGCGATTTCAAATATCTAGTTCTTTTGTACCGGCAGCCATACTTCTGGTCTTGGTATTCGTGGGATCGGAGTCTCCCCGATGGCTGGCGAAGAAGCAGCGTTATGCTGAAGCTTACAAGGTTATCCTACGGCTACGGGAGAATCCTCTATTAGCTGCAAGGGACCTCATTCTCATACGCGCCCAACTAGATGTGGAAACGATTCTATTTCAACGAAAAGCTGATGAAGATATCGAGTTGGGAAACGAAATCCCTCACATGGATCCCGAGTTATACAAACGTGAGATCAGTGTCTTTGGTTATGGGCGACGGATCATCCAGCTTTTTACAATTCCTCGAGCCCGGAGATCTGCATTTGCGGCTTTTATTGTTATGACTTCGCAGCAATTTAGTGGTATCAACATATTCTCATTTCTTGCTGCTACAATATTCACCAGCGCCGGATTCTCAGAGTCGAGCAGTCTATGGCTTTTTTTCGGCTTTGGAGCCGCAAATTTCGTGTATGATAACCACTCGTTTTGCACTTACAAATGTCAACCTCAGCTAACTGCCTACCAGATTCTCTCCTATTGCGTATTTTTTCATTGATCGAAAAGGTCGAAGATTTCTCCTGATGTTGTCGCTAGCCACCATGGCACCATTGTTACTAGCTACGGGCTTTGCTTTTGATGTTCATGACAAACATGCCCAGCTAGGTGTTGTTGCAACATTCCTCATCCTCTTTACCGCTGCATATAGCCCTGGAGCGGGCGTCGTTCCATTTCTTTACAGCTCTGAAGTTTTCCCTCAGGTGCTTAGAGGTAGGTGTACTGTCTTCTATAATTGCTCGTTAGCGAATCTCTGACTGTATGCAGAAGTTGGGATGGCTTGGGCTTCGTCGGTGAACTTTATGGGTGCTGGGCTATTGGATTTAACAGTACCGCAGTTAAGTATCACTTTAAATCCAGTAAGATTGTTTTGCCTCTTTGCGTACGTAACCTAATTCCACGAATCATACTACAAATGCCTTTAGTATACTCTCTAATACGTCGTAGGGGTTTGGATACAATAGGCCTGGTGTTCGTTTGGCTATTCGTGCCTGGCACGGAACGCCAAATAGCGACCATGGAGGAGATGAGCTATGTCTTCGGCGTTACTACTAGACGACATGTGCAGTATCAGATAAGAGAGGTCCTTCCATGGTACTTGAATCGGTACGTTCGTCAACACAAGCTGAAGGATATGGACGATTTGCCGCCTTTGTACAGGTATGCTAGGATCCGGAATATTAGAGCGGAAGCGCAGTCGACGACGAATGACGCCGCCCCTGTGATGTCGACTTAACGTTTCTTTTGTTTTTCCTTCTTTCTTTCCTTTTTTCCTTTTTCTTTTTTTGTTTTCTAACTCATATTCAACTTTGAATAAGGAATGTAAAGAAAGGTATGGAGCTTAAAGCTATGCGCAGACGTGTTGTTGTGACCAGAGCCAGCTCAGAAGCGTAGGCAGAACTAAAAATGATACTATGTAGCTGTCCATGATTGCATCGGCTCCTCAATGCCCCTGCGATGAAAGTAGTTAAAATAAAATAATTCAAGCTGCTCAAGAATGTATACACGTTGGCACGTTTGTTTCCAGGTCTTTTTTTTTTTTTTTTTTTTTTGTGAGATAAAAACAGTCCTTCCAAGGTCAGCAATCTCAAAATCATACTACGTTTTAAGTGAACACGACAATCTGTTACACATGGGATATATATCCTGGAACAGCCAGGGGCTTTTGGACGGTGCTTCTTGAAGCGACAACGTTGTAATTGATTGGACGCCTCGTTTCCGTAGAATTCGGATCCACATGACAGATCGGATTATATTGGGCGAAGATCCATGCCTATTTTCCCCGTCTTCTCCGCCCCCAGGTACAATTTAGCCTCACACATGATGAATGGATTTCACTACTCCGCCCCGGGGAAGGAAGGGGGAGGGGAGGGGAGAGCGCCTTGGGGCCCCCAAGCAATGCCTCTCTTAGCGGCTGTGTCATGCTGTATCTCCATACTGTACTGTACTCCGTACATGCCCATCTCTGACATCTCTGACAGTAATCTAACGACACCCTCGCCTTTTTTTTAGTGGGTCTTCTCTGGGGACAGAAGCCAGCCAGACGGTAAGGTAGATCAGCGTTTGTTTGTTCGTTCGTCATCGCCATCCCCATCCTTTGGTTCTTCTTCCACCTCACAAAAATATTTTTGTTTGTTTCTCTCTCTTGTGATACTGATAGCGCTTGTCGTCTCGTTTTAATGCGACGACGAGCTTGAAGCTATCACAGCCTTACGTGAGTCGCATTCGCCGAGGGAGAGTGCTTCTTCATTGAGAGTAGGCCTATGAGGGCCAACCATGGGCAAGCATGGATCCTGTTGGTAGGTTTCCCCACAGTAGCGATGGGTCGGCCCTATTATTCACAACATGAACCAGTACCGTACTGATGATGATTTGCAACAGCGAGTGGCTTAACTATTGTCGCGACGGTATGGACTCTTTCTGTCAAACTTCGAGAACTCATCAACAACCTGAAGGGTCAGAGGGAAAATGTGCAAAAGCTGGAGCACAAAGCCGAAACTCTTGCTGTCATCATTCAACAAGTGCAAACAGCATGTAAGCCACACGAACGAGAAAGTAATCCCATTGACGACGCGGAGGAAAACGTTAGGAAGACTGTTATGAACGTCACATCGCGATGCAGAGACGATTTGGATGAGTTTGTGAAGGAGTTGACCAAGCTCTCCTTCGAGAAGAGGACGGGTAGATTTCGAATGGATCTGGTCTTGCGGACTTGGCGAATGCAAGTTGCGACTCCAACCTTTGTGAGGATCGAGAAATCTATTGAAGGCCACGAATTTTCTTTGCAACTTTTGTTGAGCGTGCTGAACGGGTAAGTCGTGCGACGAGCTGTTGATATTCCACCAAGGCTAACTAATGTTTCTCTAGCCGTAACCTGGATGCGACACGTACATTAATGAGCGAGAAGCTGAATGCAATAAATACCTCGAACCAGGAGATGCGCGCTATGCTCGAGATGCTTGCGTCGTCCCCCGATCGGCTCAGTTATAACGAAAGTACTGTAGAATTTGGCACTGCAGCCTTCCGACGTGATACAGAGGCCACGCTTGTGGACCCGCAGACTGCATCCTCAGACGTTGATATCAATGGCTTTACCGAAGATGATTCTCGGCAGCTTCATCAGCTATTTATGCGGATATTTGGTGCATGGCTCAATCAGAGGAACGCGGGCGACAGAAGAATTCCCGAAACACCAGAAACACTCTATCCTAAAGTCAGGCCGGATTTAACTGATCCTATGTGGGTGGACCTTGAAAAGTACATATTGCCAGAAGATATGAACGAGAATGGCACCAAGGCAATGTTGGATACTAGGGTGCAGCACATTGAGAGGTCATGGTCGCGTGAGGAATCATCACCTCCATCACCTCTTACCACCGATCCAAATGAACGCCCACGAAGGCAATCATCCCCGCCATTGAGTCCAACGGAGATTCCCCTCTCGCTGTCCCCAACACCAACTCGCAGATCGCTCATCTCACAAACAACTTCACTATCTCAATCATCACAACTTGAATCTACCGAGGTTGCCTCGATATTGAATTCAGAAGCCCCACTCACTAGCGAAACAGCCTCGCGCAAACTCCTTCAAGCTGTCAGCAAAGATGGTACGGAAGACATTGAATGGCTAGACCTTTATATTGACTCCAGCATAAAGCCAGATCTCGAATATCGCGAAAGAGAATGTTCTGATAGGAATAAGAAATCCAGAGGCATGACGCCACTCCTCCTCGCCGTCAAGCTAGGTAAAGCGAAGACAATGGAACTGCTTATCTCTAAAGGAGCAAATATCGAAGCTAAAGATTCCATGGGAATGACACCTTTCATACTCGCTGCCTCATTGGATAAAGTGGAGATAATGAAGGAGCTTATTTCAGCAGGCGCAGATGTACGGGCGAGGGATAAGGATGAGCGGACAGCACTCCATGTTGCGATCAACAAAGCAGCACGCAACTCTACCTTGTTTCTTCTGCAGCTACACTCCGACGATAGAATCCCCATGGATAAAAAGCCAGACCTCGATGCCGGCGATAGAAGCGAACGAACACCACTGCACTACTGTGCCAAGATGGACAATCTCGAATCCTTGGCCAAGATGTTGATCAATCAAGGTGCTCATCTAGAAGCAAGAGATGTTGCTAAGATGACGCCAGCTTACTACGCGATTCAACATAGAAAATACTTTATCGTCGAAGTCCTTCTTAACAATGGGGCGGACCTTACCCAATACTCGCTGAAGGACACATCGGATGAGATACGGAAGTTCATAAACCGCCGTACCACTCAAACCTGTAATGGATCCGATACAACGAGAGAAAGGGAACGAGAGAGGAGTAAGAGTGAGGTTGATCAGGCTTCGGCGAGATGTAGGAAGGATAGTTGGCTTTCGGGTAAGACTTCCAAGTTAATATTTAGGCGAACTAGTGCGAACCATTAGTTTATGCGGAGATGATGTAGTGCGGGTTTGCTGGTGCTGAGTTCCGGTTTTGAATTTTGTGGTTTGAATTTTTCTGAACTGAATGTTTTGCACAATAGATACCCGGCAATATACGTGGCGTTTATGGAGCGTGTAGTCGGGTTAGGCTTTTTGTAGAATTAGTTTAGGAGGAAATGTTTGTTTATTTGTTTGTTTGTTTTGCTTTTTGCTTTTTGCTTTCTTTGGACTTTGTGTGTGTTATAGGATGACTGAGTTGTACTGTACCGATGAAGTCATGAATTGTATTATCTTAACATTCCTTTCTGAATCGTGCAACACTAGTAAATATATAACTTATGTTAAGCAACTTACTTAAGATTTTTTACCTGCATATACGAGTTTATCTTTTAGGGGATAGCTTTATGATGAAGCTCCCTACTTATATATCTATACTTGCTGCAGTCAAGATTTCATTGTCGAAATCAAAATTGAATTTCGTGGGGTAACTGGCAGACTAGAAGCCAAAGTATTTCTTCGGATTTAACTAGATTGATAAAACTAGGTACAGCTGGTCCTACTTAACTTGATATTGTCTGTTCGAAGAATATGCTAGTGTATAGCCAGGTGTTTGTTGAGTTTCTGGGATTTTTCAACCCTTAATTTGTGAGGATTTGGAAGTGTATTGGTAGAGTTTACTGAGTTCTAGTTGCTACTTCATCGACACGTGGGAATTTAACCGACACACACCTAATTTTTACGACACCAAATTCTCGCAACACATGGCGTTCACAACACATACTCTGAATACACTTAATTTTGCTACATAGAATTTTAGATAACCTAATCAGTCTTGGCGAAATTAATTTTGAGACGGTACAATACTGCTCAAGAGCCACCTAGTCGAACACTTCTTGCTAAAGTATTCGACCTCACTGGCGAGTAGGTTTTCATCGTATGTTTGTTCTTGGGGAATTGGCCTCTCAAGTTTGAAGGTATTGACACTAATGTGAACCGTTAGTATGAACTTGAAAGTCATTGAGCTTAATAAAGTGACGACTTATCTCTATTTGTACGTTATGTTTTCTTTTAATTTTACGCCCCGGATCTAGTGCACTAAATAAATGTTGGAGCATACAGCACATTGTGATCGTGCTGTTTACGCGTAATGAGGTGAAGTATACTAATATAGTAAACAACCCATTCCTTACATTATCTGATCAAGTAAATGATATACTTTTTGAATAACATAGAAGGATAAAACTTAATGTTGAGTTAGAGTTCATAATTTTTAACCTAACTTCTATGCTTCTCTCTTACCTACCTACTATCATAGATTTCGTCTGATACTAGTAAGTATTCACTTACCAGAAGATATACTACTAAGATGATTCTTTAAAGAATAAGAAATACTTAGCTAACTCTTTACTTATAGTCTATATTTTCCCTATTATCTATCTATAATTCATAGTTGTTATTGGTAATATACTACTACTATCTATTACCAATAATCTTAGTCGTAGCGTCAGGCCTTCCAGTTTAGCACCGTCTTCTTTAGGCTAGCGCGCTTACGTGCACGCCTGTGCTCTATATAAGCCAGGCCTCTCCCCTTTTCCTTTAATCCTTACTTACTCTTCCTTTCTTTCTTTTTGAAACTATACTATAGTATACTATACCCTCTTCTATATAGCCCTCTAATTTACCCTATTTCTGATAAGGCGCAATCGAACACTATGTCACTCTTGTCGCAAAAGATATCGCGAAAGTCGCTGCGGCGGGCAAAGGGATTGCTGTGAGCTTCAGTTCTGGACCCTGTCTTTTGGCTGTCACAATTCTCGATACAAAGAAATATATCCCAAGCAGTTCAACATGAAGATGTTTCTTAATAGAAGCGTACGGAATAACAAGTTCAAATAAGACGTTTCTTCATTCCTCAACGTGGGAGGGGATGGTATGGACCGAAGATGGGAGCAGGCGGCATGGCTTTTGAGATCATTAGTGCTAGAGGAAATATCATTACGAAAGGACTTGTGTTGAACACC
This sequence comes from Pezicula rhizophila, assembly GCA_022190145.1. Lineage (NCBI taxonomy): Eukaryota > Fungi > Ascomycota > Leotiomycetes > Helotiales > Dermateaceae > Pezicula > Pezicula rhizophila. The sequence continues at coordinate 10,152 of JAJONI010000866.1, forward strand.
AAAACGGATTATACGAAATTCATATTATAAATTAAGGATTCAGGAAAGCTGGCAATTTTTTTAACGACCAAATGGCGCATCGGGCACGCTGGGTAATGGATACTCCCTACTTAGATTTGGGTGGCCCTGGCGTAGGGCATACGGGGCCGGTGTGCGAGGAGGACGGCGAGGACCTAAGCTTTGGTCCTCTGAATCACTTGAGGAAATTATCCCCTGGAGCGCTTGTTGGTTGACTTCCCGACGCCCTCTGGGCCTGAATTGGCTGTACGTCCTCCCTCGTGTTCTCTCGTGTTCCTCTGGATCCTGACCAGATATTGGCTGCCCTCCCCTTTCGACAAAGCGAACATTTCTCACACGGTCTCTCGCTCTGCCAATCTGAGCAATATTTGCAGACGAATACCCAGAGTCAACGGCTCTGGGACTGACCGACTGATGAGTATTGGGGGCATTTGTGTTATGGTGAGGGGCTTGAGGATTTCGTGAATTTTCGTCAGGCCTGCGTGAAGAGGCACGGCGTTCTTCCCATCGACCGGTGGAGCGATTATACTCTTGTGGCGGCGGCTGTTGATAGTCGTCGACATAGATAGTTTCATGGATTAAAGACGATGTCGTAGGAATCTGGGTACGGGAGGAGTCGGGCTGCGTTACCCGTGTGCGTCGTCCATGGCCATCGCTGGCAGGATAGCCGTCTGAGGCCTCCCGTTCTGATACAGGAGGAAGGGGTAAATGGTCGTCTTCTTTCCCTTCCAGCTTGAGACCCCGCAGCAGGTCTATAACAACCTCTTCTATCTGGTTTCTGAAATTTGGGTCGGCCTTAGCGTCATAGAAAGCTCTCGGTACTGCTTCGACTCTTCTTGTGTTGGCTCCGTCTAGGCTGCTCCTGACCGATCTCTCGTCGGACCGTCTACCTTGTCTCCGACTCTCAATAAACTGAGCAATCTCGTCAAGTACATGGTCCGGCTCTCTTTCCCTCCTGTCATCCAAATAAAGTAAAGCATCTTGCATTTGTCTTGCAGCTGCTGGAAAAGCTCTGATGCTGTAGGGTAGTTGTGTCCTGGACGGATCTGATCTTGTTTCGCTATCTCTAAAGGCTCTTTCTCGCTGCAACGTTTCGTTGACCTCGGTTCTGGCTTTGCGCTCAAAATGCTTCTTAATTTTTTCAATATCCTTCTTCCTACGCGCTGCGGCCTCTGCCTGCTTCCTCTTGGCTCTCAGCCTTTCCTCCTCTTGTTTTTTAGCCTCGTGCTGATCCATCTTGACTTCATCCAGCTCTCTCCAGACTTTGTCTAACTGGTGTTCCAGGGGCGATGGAGAGGCCATTGGCGGCATCGGTTGAGCAGCAGGCACAGCTCCGTAGGGTGCATGTTGAGGCAAAGGGGGGTAAGGATTTCCAAAGTAGGGACCTCCAGCATATGGGTACGTGTTGACGGGACGTGAATTAGTAGGGTGGGCATAGGGGCTCCCCTGGAAGTAGTTTTTGGAATACCAAGAGTTGTTCCTGTCGTACGAATCCGCGGGATGATAAGGCCTTGACGGAAAATTAGGGGGTGGAGGTTGATTTGGTGGATTTGGATTTGCTGTGTGTTGCTTCACATGTCGGGTATTTGGTGGAGGGCTTGGAGGGAAGGGGTTCGGTAAGAAGGGGTTACTCTCTGGTCTGAAACGATATTCACCATATGGAACAGCCTGGCCACCAGCGCCCGTATTGTAACTGAACTGAGCTGGGCGATTGACATGAGGTTCATGCTGAGGCCTGTTCGGGTTCAGACATTCTTGGCGGCGAGGATTGGAGTAGCGACTAGTGGTTGCGCGATGCTCGCGTACAACATTATTTTCAGATGGCGAATCGCTCCAGTTTCCGTCGTCTTCCTCTGAATCATCTATGTAGAATTCATGGGAGCTCTCTGTGGGGAGGGGATGACCCGACTGATCTTGCCGAGGCATATCGCGCGTAGGGCTGTCCCGAAGCTTCAATCAATGTTGCTGTTCCTTTGCATCAATACTTAGCGATCGATGTGATCGATGCTCAACGATTGCAAACAGGAGTTCGACTATGATGCCCTGGCTATAAAGAATGGAGAAACGACTGCACCAAGACGTGGGTCGGCGAAGACCCCAAATCGCCGCACACCGAGTAGTAGTTCTGAAGCCTAGCTAGTCCTTTCTGTTTTCTTACTTGCAGGAGCATCTTCTGTTTACCGATGCACTTATCGAATCGCAGGCAAGCAGGGCGTTGAGGCTCAGCCAAAAAAACTGAAGGTCTCCAGAGCCAATCGAGAACTAGTGTGTACAAAATTGCGCAGCCTGCATTTTCATTGCAGAAATTTATTTCTATTGGAGAGATGCACATCACTTATTTGTACAGGCCATTTCAATATGACTTCATTGGTGCATATATGATAGATACATGCTGCAAAATTGAAGACACGTCATTGAAGGTTGACCTGGCAAATGGAGATTAACTGTGGCGCCAGACTGAAAAGCCATTGCAGAATATTGGTGTTGCACGGCAGCGTGGTATGAGGAACATTTCTACCGGTCTGGCTTCGGTGTCCCCGGCTCAACACTTCCATGAAGCGTTACCATAAGAATGCAATTTGAACCGTCGCGTTCAGGGAATTAACTGTCGCTTTGATTTTGTTTTGAGTCCACCGCACAGGAACCTACGCTACATACAGTCTTACAAAGGCTCACTTTTCCACTGCCGAAATTATCTATCCACCTCACCACTATTTTTGACCTAACACTGCAGGAGCGTTTGTCCCTACCATGTAAGAATTTGAAGAAGAAAAAAAGAACTCAAGCTCGGTGCAGCAAAAGGCTAAGGCCTCTTTAGTATATCATCAGTCTTCGAAATGGATCCTCTCAGTATTACTGTGGCCACAATAACCCTTGTTCAAGCCATGTCATCCACATACAATGCCATTCAACACCTCAAGGGGCTCCCAAAGGCATTCAAAGAAGTGGGTCAAGGACTCCCTCTCGTGAAGGAGACCTTGGAACTAGTTCGCAGCCAACTCCAAGCATCCCCCCTCAACGATTCGACCCAGAAAGCGATCGAGCCCATCATCAGAGGCTGTCGAGACAAAACCAACTCGTTGAACGAAATCTTTCAGGAAATTGAGAAGAAGAAGAAAAATGACAAGGAGGCAAAGGACTGGTCCGCTATTGTCAGTTCTTATCGCACAATGTTGCTTCGCATGGGCAAGGCACACCGGGTTGAGATCCTGATGCAAGGCATACTAAATGGTTTGAAAGGGTTGGCAGTCCACCACTTGTTCATGGTGGCAACCACAGCACAGGTAGACAAATTAGAGGGTGCCATTAAGAAGCTATCAGAGGTCGAGCCATCCCTCCCGGACTCAGATTTTGAGACGGATGGCACGAACTTCACCCAGACTGTCGGCAACGGGGGAAAGGGAAACATGTTCAATGCTGTGGGTGGGCCAATGACCAACAAGTTTGGAAATGAGTTCAACGCAACGGGGCCCATGAACTTTGGTACGGATTTCATGAACCGCTTGATGAAGGATCAAGATTGATGATTGTATTTACCACGAACTGATTATTTCTAATCCATATTAGTATCCAGTTACCATCAATCTTTCTCTGTTGGTTAGTTCAATCCACGAAGACTTGTTACTCTACAAAATTATTTACAAAGGAAAGATGGAAACCCCGAGTCCATAATTTTCCGGTGGCTTCTATCCATTTCACCGCCTCTGCCTTTCGAAGAGAAGCAACAAGAAATGTACCAGATTGCCAGCAGAGCGCAGAAAGAAAGAGCGCCTCGAGTCGGGCAGTGGCTACTAGACTCACGACAATTCACCAACTGGAGAGATAGGGAATCTAGGAAGTTGTGGTGTTATGGGATTCGTAAGAATATATTGTCGAATGTCCTGCAGGTTACAGAAATTAACACGTTCACAGCTGGAGCCGGCAAATCAGTCCTCGTGTATGACAAACACCTTTCCGATGTTCGGCCTTGAACCCGCACGCGTTAACGCTGAGTCTCACAGGTCAATTATCATCAACCACCTCCAAACTGGCTTTTCACTCAATAATAACATAGCCTGCATCTATGTCTACTTCGATTATAAGAAACAGAAAAGTCAAAACTTGATGAGCCTACTCTCAAGTTTGCTGGTACAGCTTTTGCGAAGCCGAACTGGTGTCTGTGCCAAGATCAAAAAGATATACGAGGCTTATGAACATAGACGAATATACCCCAGCCCAGATGATTATGTGGAGATGTTAAAGTGCCAAATGCAACCAATCTCTAGGGTTTATATTGTCATTGATGCGTTAGATGAATGCCTTGACGATCTCGAATCCAACACTTTGAGTCACTTTCTGGAGGCTTGCCGAAAGCTGCCAGAAAAGGCTCATATCCTTTTCACGTCTCGACCTGGGATTGGTTTTTCCAAAAGAATAAACCCGACTTGCGAGCTCGAGATCATTGCTAACGCTGATGACATGAGACAGTATCTTGACAAGTCCATCAATAGCCACCCTCGTCTGCGGGAGGTAATTGGGGCAGAGATGAGGCACGACAGCTCATTTCGAACTCGCGTGTTGGATACCATCGTCGGAAAATCTAAAGGAATGCAAGTATTGCCTTAATGAAGTTCTGGAATCTTGCTGACCTTGGTCCTTAGGTTCCTGCTCGCGCATCTCCACCTGGAATTCCTAGCGACTGATTACACTACTACTGGCTTTAAAACCAAACTACGACATCTCTCTAAGACACCAGACGAAGTCTACAAAGCGGCGCTCGAACGAATAGGAAACCATGTCGAGAGTTTGCGCATTTTGGCAATCAACGCGCTTACCTGGCTTGTCTTTGCTGAGAGAGAACTGACAATTGCAGAACTAGCACATGCAATCGAAATTCAGGACAATTCGGCAGCAATTCAATCTGGGGCCATGGTCTTGCCCACAGCATCTGCGTCTCCTAGTACCGAGTTAGCTCTGACTACAGCATGTGTTGGCATTGTTGTGGTGGACGAAAAGAGCAAAATTGTCCGCCTGGCTCACAACACAGCCGAAAAGTACCTCAGAAATAACCAGTCCACCGTTTTTGAGAACGTTCAATCTAAGATGGCGAAGACTTGCCTGAATTGCCTCGTCCATTTACCGCCCAAACAGTTCAGCAGAGCCATCCCTCCAGAAACCGAATTGGAGGAGCTTTGCAAGGATTATCCACTTCTCAAATATGCAGCTGATCACTGGGGCGATCATCTATCATTTAGAGTGGAAGGTAGCGTTTACAAGCTAGCCTGGGAGTTTCTTTCAGATAAGCTGAAGGTAATCAACGGGATCCAGGTCATGGCCAATTTCCAGTTGAGGCATGAGAAAGATGTCTCCGGTTTGCATATTTTAGCTTACTTCGGCTTGGTCAAGCTAGTGAACAAGGCAATGGACAATAAAAAACACTTCTCGATCAATGCTCGGACGAGGCGCGGGGAAACGCCTTTGCACTGGGCAGTAATCCACCGACAGAAGAATTTTCTGAAATTCCTGATTGATCAAAATGCTGATCCGAATGTAGTAGACATTGACAGAAAGACAGCATTACACAGGGCAATCTACAACGGGGATGAGGCATCGGTCGCAATTTTATTGTCCTCAAAAACGCCAGTTGATACCACGCTCGAGGACATTCAAAGATGGACGCCTCTTAGGTGGGCAGCGGCGTATGGGCAATTGAAAGTCGTAGAGATGCTGCTGGGCGCCGGAGCTGAAGTTAATGCACAAGACAAGGACAAGTGGACGGCAGTACGCTGGGCGGCGCAGAATGGCCATAAGGCAGTCGTTGAGTTGCTGATTAACAACAATGCGTCACTCGAAACTCTAGATAGTGACGAATGGACCCTTCTCAGATGGGCCGCGAAAGAGGGTTTGGTGGATATCATCAAGCTCCTGATCGAGAAGCGAATTGATCTGGATGTGACCGACGCGAACGGCTGGACAGCCCTACGATGGGCTATCACTTACGGTCACGCTATAACGGCATGGCTACTGATCCACGCTCGTGCAAATATCAACAAGCCAGACAACAAGGGAAGGACTCCACTTCATGCGGCACTAGAAAGTTGCCCCTCCTCCAGCCTCAGCTCCATTGTATATCTGCTCTTAGAGAAAGGAGCGAGGGTTAACGCAAAAACAAAACTCAACCTAACACCACTACACTTCGCCGCAACTCGAGGAAGTCACTCAGCCGTATGGCTCCTGGTCGAGAAAGGGGCTGATCCGAGCCTGAGAGACGTAAACGACCGCACAGCTCTACACTGTGCTATTAACGCAGGACACCTGAGAGTGGCCCAGTTGTTAACCTGGAAAACAGAAGGCCTGATTCATGCTGTGGACGGCGAGAAACGGACAGCATTACATTATGCGGCATCACTAGGACACCTCCATATTGTGGAGCTGCTTTTGAACCACGGGGCAGACATTAATGTTTGCGACATAAATGGAAATATACCTTTACACCTTGCAGTGTCTCAGCAACAAGAGGAGGTCGTAGCCTGCTTGGTCAGGAGAGGAGCCGATGTGAGTATCCCCAACAAGAGAATGCAAAGGCGGATGATGCGTTCTGCGTTGGAGCTGGGAAATGCCGCGATCATCAAATCGCTCCGCCAAGCGGGTGCTGAGAGTTCGGATGCCGAGCGTAATGAGAGCCCAATACCCAGGGAGGAAGTAGAGGTGAAAGCTCCGAGAAGATACTCAGCTCGGGTAGAAGATGAATGAGTAAAACTCTACCAAAGCTGCTTGGCAATTCAGGTTTGCTTAATAAATATCGCAGAGTATAAATTCACAGGCTGCGAATACACGCATGTCGGAAGTTAGGTAGATATCTAGTCTATATACAAATACATCACCTTTATTCTAATATAAATTAACAATATAGAGATAAATACAGGTATTAATTAGGATACTACCTATACTAACTATAAGAGTAAAGGCGTCAAGTTGAAATCGTTAGTAGGTAAGGTTATATAACTATAATGTATATAGACAACACAGAACTCTGTAGATGGACGTTGAGCGTTTTGAGGCTAAGTT
>JAJONI010000867.1:0-17214 GCA_022190145.1 Pezicula rhizophila
AGGCAACTCAAGAAATCACACTTAAATTTCATGTCACTGCTGGATTGATTCAATGTATTGATATTTGAAACAAACTACCTAAGTATTGGTATGGTTTGTATGATGACAACAAAGCCAATATGATCAGAAGGATCTATGGCAAATACTGCTGAAAAGGGGATTATTTCGCCTCATTTCCCCGAAGGTACTTTGAGTTAGAAAGTACAACGTACTATCGCTTCATAATCTCCTTGCCCTTGCCCTTTCTACTTCTATCCTGCTTAGCACGCAAACCTCGGATAGCAGCAATAGTTGGGTTGACGTGAGACCTATGACCTTGAGCCATTGGAGCCAGAGACATAGTATCACCTCTACCAGCACCAGTACCAGTACCCATAGAAGGAAATCCACGCTTTTCTCGGCCCCGAACATTTCCGGCGTCTTGCATGCTAGCCATACCAGTCATCTCCATCTCAGAATCCTCCTCGTCCATTTCGTGTTCGTCCCATCTCAGAACAACATGGCACTTTCCTCGTCCCATAGAGCTCTTGATCGATGACCAACAACGAGCCTCCTCATACATACGAGTGTAAAAGAGCTCCCACCACTGACCCTGGTAAGGGCACGGGGTTTCAGCACCAAAGTCTCCATCATGGCGCAAGGGACCATCTTCACCACCTAGGACTTCTCTGGCGAATCTACGTCTGATGATTGCGTATGCCTCATCGGACCATGGGAGGTAGCCATCAGATGGGATCGAATCAAAAGTCGGCATGCCATCTACCGAGAGGAATTGAAGAGATGGGAGCATTGGACTGCAGTGGGTAATGGTGCTAAACTCGAAGATTGGAATTCCAGCATGTGAAAAATCGAAGTCTCTTCGCTTGGAGATTCGCTTTATACCGGGAGGTAGGTCTTGCGAGTAATGGTATTGTTGGCGTAGCTCTTCCTTGTGGATGACGTTCTCGATGGCGATTCCGTAGTCGGTGACATTACTCAAGGGAGCTGCAAAAACGACCCAGGAATGGCCCATTTCCATCGGAAAGTTTGGAGGAGTAGGGGCACGGCTGTATGCAGAGTTGGGAAGATGGCCGACAATGGGGCGTTGAATTGCAATGTGGATCCATCGCTCTGTAGAACGAGTGATGCCATTTTCAGTGGGGATGTCAATTGGTCTTGCACCTCAAGTCAGCTATAGTCTTGAAAGAAAGGAGAGCGCAGATACTTACAGATCAACCTCATAGAAATTAATGCGTTCTCTAACTCCTTGGGCTGCAATATGCTTCAAAAGAACATTGTTGTGTTGGTTGGTTCTGAAGTCTGGTGTGAGATCGTGAAAAGAGATGCTTTTGCAATCAAGCTTGAACTGGTCCATCTCCTCACCAATGTTGGTTAGAAATGCTCTCAGTCCTGCACCATTTCTTGAGTTAACGCCATGCGACAGCAAAGGATTTGTCCAGGCACTTGGTGTGGCCAAAGGATAAGAGAGCGGAACAGAAACAGAAGGACCTCCTTGTCGACTGGGACCGCCTTGTTCAATTGAAGGACCATAGCCAACTGCGCTAAACGCATTGTCATATCTAATCGAGTTGCCATTGTCCAACGTGTTGTCATTTTCCGCTGTCATAAATTGAGACGCAACTAGAGATTGTCCAACAACAGGAGTGCCACGTCCATGACCCGCGGTTAAAGGGCCAAAGCCATCTATGAAACTATTAGCACCATATCCGCTATCAACCGCGCTTGAAAACTGAAAGGTACCTGTGAAATTATTAGCATAATATCCGCCATCAAAGTCCGTAAGCAAATAGTTACCTTGAGTTTGCCCGTAAGCAGAAACACCATGTCCATCCTCAGCTGAAAGCCGAAAGCCACCTGTGAAAGTATATTAGCATCATGTCCGCGATGAAAGTTTGTAAGCCAAGAGCGACCTTGACTTGGACCAGCAAATGATCCTACAAAAGTAGAACCATGTCGGCGACCATCCTCAGCGAAAGACTGAGGGTAAAAAGCAGCATTGCCTGGCAATGGACCCAATTGTGTCTCAGGGATATCAAAAGGCAATTGGTTTTGAACACCAGTGGCCTCATGAAGTCGACTAGAAGCAAGAAGGATATATGGGAAGCGGTTGCTAACGTGGTCCTCGAGCTTCTTAAATGCATCCTGACATTCAGGGCTATCGAGATGTGCCTGTGGAATTGGTCCGTTCAAAGGAAACTCGTTGTAGTACTCACGGAAAGACATATCGAGCTCGTCCAACTCTGGGGTCTGGGCCCGAGCACGAGGTTCAACGTTTGGAGGAGGGATGACAGGCGGAAAGATAGTGGGTGGAATGCTTGGATCGTCCATCGCGGCGGTTGGTGCGAGATGGGTTTGGTGTAGTTTGACTCGATCTGATTTGATTGAATAAGTTCTTTAACAAAGGATACTCAAGTAGAGCTCGAGTATTGAAAGTAGCACCACCTGTTATACTTTGAATAGTTGGCACTATTTAAAGGCAGATGTTTTGGTGATGTTGAGTTGTTGTGAAGTTGTGGGTCGACGCGTCGCTGCGGTTGAAGAAGTTGAAATTCCTTAGCTCTTGCGCTGGGGATGAACTGAGGAACTTTAGTCACAATCCGCAGATTTCCGTCCTATTCTATGACAGACTTATAAACCGTCTGTTGGAATTACTCTTAAGATCCCCTATAGATTGCTCGCTTAGCTCGCTTAGCAATCAACTGTGAAAAAGGTACTTGCTGTACTCGCGGATGATCACTAGTGCTTTCTTCCCAAGTAGTGTGCAAATACATAAATTATTGACTGATAGAATGATACGGGGGGATCTCTTATACCCCCTATTCCTTAGTCTACAGAAAATTGCATCTCTTTTAAGCGAGCATGTTATATACGCAGCTAGATGAATCACTATGGCTTTACATCTCTCTGGATTCAAAGGTACCAAAACTATGTAAATCTGCTAAGAGTTCTTAGAATTGTCTTTTGCCAATGTCATGCGAGTTGTGCGTGGAGATCTCTTAATCTACAGAAAATTTAATCTCTGTTACGCGAGCGTGTTGCGTACACAGCCATAAGGACCACTGTAGCTCTGCAGCTACCTAGACTCAAAGAACCAAAACACTATGATGGTTTACTACCAATTTCTCAATTTGTATTGTACTGTACCAATGTCATAGTCGAGTTAGGATTAGAATTGTTTCTATGAAATCAACGTCGAATGTGGCTGATTTACACTTCTTCTAAACCCGCGAAACTTGTCAGTGCAATGTCTAGTGATTGGAAATACTACAGTAATATCTAATTTCTGGCTCTGTAACCCTGAGGACAGTTAAGAAATTCTGTAATTATCACAAGAAGTGGCGCACTACACTCGGCTTTCCAAACATCCCTTCATTGAATGAATGCGAAATCGGCCCTTCAGTCGCTTAACATCTAGGGAAATCTACTGTACCAACCTACTTATCGCTTCTCAAACACATTCTCAAGCAGGCAACAAACAGCAATTCCCTCAGCGTTGAAGCACTCAAAAGTCTCATACCACCACTACAGTAGTTTCCAAAGAGTTAAGATATCCGCAGCAAGCATTAGCGAACAACAGAAGTCAAAACCACCCAAATCCGCAACGCTGAAGATTAGCGCCTAACCCATACCACAAGTCAGAGCAGCAAGTCCGACACCTATAAACTTTCTCACCTTCCGCATCACATCAACCGCAGCGCAGACCAAAGCCGAAATCGAGGAGGAACGCGGATAATCGTGCTAGATTTACATCAGGGACAAAGAAGGAAGGTATCCATTAATAGGGATGTGTTTGAGGATTGCTCACTGGCTGGAATGCAGACGTTCACAAGCTGTTGTTAGCTATCGTTAAGATACCATCGCACTCAAATCAAAAGTGAAGTGGATAAATGAATTCTGACAGCCATGCATGCTTCACATAATGAATAGGGAGATAAGGGGAAGGGGAGGAGATGTGTATTGCTAGGGGTGCATTGTAGGATAGCGTAAGAGTCAGAAACATATATGTTCATAGGCTGTTATTTTCTAATAAGACACTACATTATAGATACAGGACACTCAGAACCTATCAACTAATAAAGTCACGTCAGACAAGAGCCCTACTTAATCCCTTCATACGAATTCATCCCATCAAAGATCAAAGAAACAAAACAACATCCACCCTTCTCTTATCCACCACGTACGCAAACACAACAACAAAGACCCCAAAGACCTTAGACACCCTAAACAACCTCAATCCTCCTTAAAACCTTACTCAATAACCATCTAACTCACAGAAAGCAAGAAACAGGCTCCATATTCGAACTTTGAATTTAGCCGACGAACTAAGTGATAAACCGCTCGCGTAATACAATAACTAAATCTGCATTAACAATAGCACTTAAGAATAGCACATAATAAAAGAACAAGCATACGATTTATAGATGTTTCTCCTATTACAATAAAAGAAAAATATCCTATTGTCCTACTATGGTCATTTACAAAGATAACTAGCTAGCTCTATTCCACAAGGATTTAATTCCTTACTAGTAGCACACCTACAGAATAAAGATTTTTCACATTACCGTCACCATCTTACAGAGTAAGAAGAGCTCACTAGAAATGTGGCGTAACACACAGGCTGGAATGTAACAGGCTCCTTACTCTATTCATTGTATTTTCATCTAAGTCATTAGACTCGAAATTAGAATGTATTAAAACTGTTGGGGAGAAAGCAAATGATATTATCTCCCTGTAACTAACTATCAGAGTCACTACAACTCTCCTAACCCTTTTGTTGCTCACTCACCATGAACATGTCATTTACGGCTCTTACTCTCCCACGGACAACGCCAGTTCATGCACCTTGTCCTGTACAGAATACAATAATTGCATTTTTGCGTCTTTTTCTTATCTTTAAAAATTCGGCATCCCTGGTCATTTTCAGGCCGCTTGACAGTGCAATTATGGCATTTTATAGAGCGTAACTCACCTCGTTTCCATTAATCGCATCAAAAAGCTTCGTTGGGTCTCCCAGTTTATGAGATACTATTTTTGGGAAGCCCTAGCACAATGAATCTGCTCTTCTTTGGACTCAAATTTATTCAGAGAGTCTTCACCAAATAATATCATATCAAGGTCAATATTTGATGGGAACTTCAGAGTGTCTTCATCAAGTATTGTATCAAAATTCATACTTGACGGGAGCTCTGGTGGGGGTGTTTGAAAACCTTGAGTGGCTGCACAGGATCCATTTCCATTATTTAATCTCACCCCCGTATTCTCCCTTGGGTATTGCGGTTTGTTTTAAGCTTCCTCATGAAATTTCCAGAGAGAGCCACTCTTTGGACTGAGAGTTGCCTCAAGTGGCTACAAAGGCATTGACTCCAACTCGGGCGTCTCTCCCCAGGTGTCATCACAAATTGGGACCGGACTTCCTTCGGTGGATGATATGGCAGGTGCCCATTCGATCTCGGGAGTAGATTCTGGCTAGAAGTGAGCTACGGCTCAGGGGCATCAAGGAGTACAGAGCATTATACTCTCCGATTCATCCACTACTTCGAAGGCTAGTCTGAGATGGGCCTTGCATATATCGTCTTCCGGATGTTTCATGCTAAGGAGGTCATTGTAGCTGCCTAAAACACGCCTTAATTCTTCCCAAGTTCTCTTTATTTTCATCCATGTCCATCTCTTCATTACCTCGTTGTAGAGGAAAAAAAGGAGCTGGGGAGACTTCAACTCAATATGATTTGTGTCCATATCTGGGAATAGTGTTACATGTCAGTCACCAGCTAGCAACAGAATTGGCCGGGAGCCCTACATTGATCACTGTGCAAACGGCGAAAAGGTATTTTATGCCCAAACGGATCGCTGTCCAGCATGTCTGACTCGGGCCATGCAAATCCTTCCTGAAATGGCAAGAAACAATTCTCCATGCAAGATTCATGGTCGCCATAGAGATCCATAGGGATGATGATTTCAGGTAACGATCCAGGTTTGTATGGGTCGTAATCATCCGGCATCTCCAGGCGTGAGTGTAGAACCCACCAGTTGCAGTCCACGTCTCGTCGTATCGTCAGGTGTTCGAACGAGTCGAAATGAGGGCCTGGACCTCTATAGTTGAGGATAGCTGGCCCAAATGGAATGGAGTAAAAGGCTTTAGCTGCCATTGTCTCAAGGATTGGCATACAATATACTTCATAAGGTTATGATGTAGTCTCTATTCTCAGGAAAGTGTTGGATGCTCCAAATAGATACTATGAAGCCACTGGTGTTGATGCTAAGATTGTTGTTTGGAAGTCTTTAGGAAGCTGCTCGTGTTGGGTTCGTCAATTGTGACACGGTAACCTGATGTTCTTTCCATGGTTCTTTCCTTTGGAGGAATGCAAAGTTGGTGCACTTACTGCATTTGAATTGTACATGTACAGCATGGGATGGTGAGGTTGATTATTGAGACTAGAAGAGTGACTTACGGTTCCTCGTCTTTATTCTTTAAGCTGAGTTGTACAGCGCAAGCTTAGTGTACGAGTGCTGTAGGAGTGCCATGAGTAACAGCCTCACTTCTCATCTGATGCAAGACTTCAATTGACTGACAAAACTACTCCACTTCCAAGAGGGGAAGTGACCGCATCGGCCTTTTACATGCTATCATTGATGTTCACTTGAGATGTAATCGTACAGAACAAATCCTTGCGGCCTTAAAAGGGCATCACAATTGCTCGCAGATCGCCGTAATGGAAGCTTTTTCATCACGATTAAAGTAGAGAAGTATTCATAGAATTTGTCAATCCAAATACACATGCCTATGGCTCGCCAAAGAACATGGAAATGACTATGCAGCCAAAAAAAAAGACTGCTACAAAGAAGTAGAGTGAGCTAACAAAACAAAAAAACAACCAACAAAGGGTATCAGTTCCAAACCACCGCTCCAACTTCATCCGATCCATTAAATCCCACCCTGAAACTCACCAACACCAGTTTTTCTCGCCGTAACTTCAACTTCAATCCTCATAACATCATCCAATAAGCCCGCTTGAATGACACTAAAAGCAGGTCTCACATCACCTAACCACTTTCTCAAAACGGGCCAACAATCCTTCCACTCCTTACTATCAACTAGTACATATCGTACCCTGACGATATCCCTCATAGAAGCACCACCTTCGTTTAACGCAGAGGCGATGTTTTTGAATATTTGATCTACTTGTTCTTCGATCAAGGGAGAGATTTCGCGCGTTTTCGGATCGTATCTGTGGTGTGTTAGGCGAAGAGTTGTAGGACAGGTTTTGAGAGAGGTATGGGGTAATTGAGAAGAGGGATATCTACCCTGAACATGCTGATACGAAGATCCATTCGCCAGACACAAGGGCTGCTGAGAAACTGGATTGTGATTCGGCTTTGGGATTGGCTGTTATGAGACGGCGGAATGGCTTGGCGATCTTTGTGGCACCGCTTGTAATAGCCATTGAAAAGCGATTTGTTCTACTCATGATGTCGATTACGATTCCCTCAATTACTTTCACGTGGTTCCGTCAAATACAAATAGAAAGGTCGTGAATATAATAATAAATGTAATAATAAATGTTTGGTAGGATGTATATTTCTATGCCAAAAGGATTCTTTCTAGAAGCGGCAAGACAAAGATGCATGCCTTAGCGAGACATGTGTGTGAAGGATGAGAGGGATGCAAGCAGTGTTTATAGATAACCGGGAGAATGTGGGGAATTCTTGGAGACCCCAAGTCGCCTAATTGTCAGGAGAAGGGGGCCGCACATATCTTGTTTGATAGGACTTGGTTTCTCTTGTGCTCAACTGCAGGCCAAGTACTTCGTATGGTGCCAAGCGAGATTTGTGCTTCAGCACTGTTTTCATTCTGCCATGGCGCATGCTGTTCGAAACCTCCGCGTTCCCAGAGACCAGGTTGATTATTATCAACGATTTCAAAAAACAAAAAACAAAAATGGGGATGGAATACGGGGCGGATATCTGTCAAGTCGAATTTTCGGGTATGACCACTTGGCGCTTGTGAGACATGAGGACTTAAACTTGGCGATATAATTAGCGCACTTTCGTTGGGTGAATAGTCGTACGAGCCCAGTAACGCCCTGGAATTGGCAGTCGCATATCAAGCCACATGGCACCAAAGGTACAGAGCACGGAGATGATTTTTTTTTTTTTTTTTTTTTTGGAAATACATTCAGGTTGATGAAGGTTACATCACATGACTGTCATGATCCATCACGCTACCTATTAGGTAGCACTGATCTGACTTGATCACAATAACTTTCTATTTTTGGCTTCTCCAGATTTCATCTTATTTATAGACACCATCCTGAGTCTGTTGTCCTCGTCCTTCGTGGCCTGCAAATACCACTCAACCAACACGAAATTGATCAATGTTCCGGTCCAGAGTGCTGCACCAAAGGTCAATGTTGTAAGAGCCGCTGTCTGATCTGGTCGACTACTACTAAGTCCAGCTTGTACGACCACGAAGGCCTTACTCGTTGTTTTGTTCAGACATATTGGATAATGCGAGAGCAATTCACTGGTGGGAAGTGATTTGGACTCGTACATGTGAGCCAGTTGCTCGCAAGTAGAGACTGTGCAAAATTTGTTTGGCTGGAATACTTTGGCCAGGACGAGAAATATAATGTTCATAGGGCGCATTGTGAGTATCTAATGTCGGAGTGAGTGGGTGATATTGTGAACGGGAATAACGAGGTAAGACGTACAGCGCCGGCGTATGCCCAGGTCCTCAGCATCCAGGCGCGATGGACGTGAAGGTTTCCACTTCGAATTCCTTGAATAGCTTTGGCCATAGCAACAGTGATGAGGAGGGCAAGACTGACACAAGCACTCTGAGTCGTAATAGTGCCCCCAAATGCCCAAGGAGACACAATTACAGCCGCTGAAAAGTCAGACATGACTCGGTCTTATAAACGCATGACTTACTAATGTTGCCAATGAAAAGAAGTATTAGTACAGTACGACCCAAAACCCGATGTAATGTGGCATATTTCTGTCGAATTACAGGTAGGAATTGTAAAGGCATGAAGGCACCAGCAGCTGCTTCTAGTCAGTCTAGAATGTTTGGTGAAGAGAGAAACCCACGAATAACACTCCGTAGATGCCACTTCATTGCCTGCCCTTTAAAGCCGTCTTTGAACCAGAACCACTCTCCCGGTCTTGATTGCCTACCCCAGTGTTCATAATCGATACTCTTAATACGATATACGCAGAACATACTAAAAAGGCACGCAGTTGAAAGGAAAAGAACAAGGTTGGATGTCTTTAAAAACCCCGTTTGCCTTCTGAGCATTTGGAACGTAGATTGAGACATTGCCACTTAGTACTAGATGATTCAATGAGCTAATGGAGAGTACCCACGAAAGTCTTCATGAAGCATCTTACATATACATCAAAAGCTGTCGGGTATGGTCATTGAAACTGTTAAGAGAGTGTAGATTACGGATTCAATATCAGCGTTCGGTCGTAAGCTTCAGCATTGCCTCTTTTGAGCACTTTCGAGGCAGAGCAAACGCTTTCTCGACCTCAAGATCTGTGTCGAAAGGAAGAGGTTCCGAGTGACAATTCGGAAGACACTGATTGGGCAATGCAATCAAAATCACGGAGGTATAATGTGTATAGTATACTCTCCACAGAGAGGGTTGTCTGGCGTCGTGATGTTGATGGTAGTGCAGTGTTGAAGACGCGTCAAAAAAATTAATCGTACGAGTATTGGTTTACCTCGGTGCTCGTACTCGTATCGCACGGATTCTCTCGTGCCTCATGCTTCACTCTTGTCTCCTTAACGCTGCGATCAAAATGTAGCGAAATGAATTAACGACATGCACCCATACTCATTTCCGATTCTAATTGAAGAAAGAATGGTTAGGTTCTTGGTATCATTTCACGCTACCTGCAACGGCGCCAGGCTCAATCTCAAATCTCCTCACCAGTGTGGCAACTTTGCTCGCATTGAGAGTGGTCAAGTTCACCCGGCAGATATATATGTCAGATAGAAAACAATCTTAATAATACGCCCTGGAACTCGAAACTGGAAGCACTATCTCGAAGCGTTGGCGTGAGCCTTCACTTCCTTGGCGGCGCTGTCTTCCGAAAGGAGGGTCCCTTTCCTGTCTAGGTACTTTGGTATCATGCCTTGTCATCGCCCTTTGATGCAGGCTCTGGATAGGCATGCCAGTAAGATCACTGCAGCGACGAAGTTTCAATTGGGGACTTTTTTCTCTCTTCAACTCCTCGAGATTTGCTGTGTTCCAAAATGTGTCCAGATACACTTCCAGATCGGTTGTATCTACCAAATTGGCCAGATTTCTCGTCATCTGTTCCAAACACCAGCCCAGCGCCAGCATCGATCGTAAGTCGGACGCACGTTTGCAACCTGTTTCGAGCATTGTTGAGTCCACCGGCCATTGTTGTTCCATTAGGTCCAGCACCACTGTCGCAATGAATCTAAAGCCCATCAATCCACTGGGTGCCATCACATAACGACTTCAATCCTCCATCTTGCTTGACAATGATGATCCTGATGCAAGCCCTCCATGGTTTTTAAAGGACTTGGTAATATGTGCGGTCTTACTCGGCCCCGCCAGAAGATATAGAAGGACCAAACCGAGTAGAACCGTAAATGCAGTTGCTACGGGGCTTCTGATGCCCAACGGACTTTGCTGGTACCATATATGAGCGCAACAAAGAAATAATAATGCGACAGGAAAGTTTACCCCATATGTAAGAAGAACTTCAATCGAATCCCCAACCTTCTATTACAGCACCTGTTCTTCACCCTGCCGAAGGGCCGAACTCGCTACCGACGCGCTGAGTTCAACTCTATGCAAGGAATCAAGTAAGAATGTGGCAAGCTGTACTTGACACGTCGGATATTCTAAGAGATTTATGTACTAGACTTAAATGGCTGTTTTCTAGCTGCCCTCCACGCCCTCAATTTATGGATAAGTAATTAAACATTCCATTTTCCTCTGCTTTCCATTCTCCGAACCCAGCCTTCATATCCATGTCTCTCACGTCTCTCCTTGTTTCTCTCTCTTTTTAGTGACATTGCTGTATACACATTTTGGTTCAATTCCGTTCTCTTCTTGGTTTTCGAATGGAGATAAGCATGACCTCGCACGATTTCTAGAAATGGGGAAATGTGAAATGGATATACCTCCTCCTCATCGCCATCCTTGCTGCGACACATCTTCTCTTTTTCGACTATGAAGACCTTCAAAGGGTGGTGGATGCAGCGGACTCTGGCAGCTAGCGTCAGATTGCGCTCATCGCAGGAGATACCAGAAAAGATAGAACCAAAATAGATGAGGACACTTCAATTCCATTCAGAGTTGGAGACCTCCGTCCCAACTTTCACATTGACTGGACAATATGAGTTTTACCTAAAGACAAGGAGCATATTGCGGCGTGTATGGCAGTGAAGAACTAAAGGGCAGATCTACCAGAGCTCTTTATCTACCACTACTACAACATCAGCATTTGACATTTTTATATCTATAATGATGGTTCAGAACCTCCACTATCGGAGCAACCCAAACTCAGTCATATATGTGGATCTATCGAAGGAAGGTACAGTATATTGACACATCATTACAATGATTGCGCCGCAAAATTCAGTAGCAATCATACATGGCCCGCCTTCTTCAATGCCGACGAGTTTGTGGGGATGACAGCCAGAAAAAGCTTGGAGGATATTCTTTGAGGCATGGAGAAGGACGAAACTGTCGGAGCCCTGGGTATAATGTGGATTACGCACGATTCCAACGTCTTACTATCGCGACCCAAATCAGTACACAAGATTTTCACGAACTACATCTCGAATTACGACAATAAAGGTGAAGTCACCGACAACAGACATATCAAATCAATCGTTAAAGCATCAGTTTACGGCAGTTTCAGGACGCCACATAACTTCAATCTGAAGAATGGCACGCAGACAGTTGGAGAATATAAGGATGTTGTACCAGACCCTTATCGGAAGGCCATGATGACGTTCTTTGTGGCTTTGCATCACTATGCTGCCGAGAGCAAACAGAAGTATCAGGAGAAGATCAATCACAGTAATGCTCAGGATGCTCCTAAAAATTAGGGATGGTGGGTTCACGTCAAGGTGGATATGCCACGTCTGCCACGAACGGAGATGGCGAAGTACAACCACATGAATTGTCGGGGCTGTCTTTAATAATGAGGCAGTTTTGTTCAGTTAATGAGTGCATAATATCACCGTAATAGATAAAGGTATAATTAATTCACGTTTAGTGTTTTCTTTCAAGCGAGGGTTACAGTACAGAACATGTATCTGATGTATGGTGGTTTATGACAAATGTGCTACTCACTACTTCAAGAGCGCTTAAACTCAAAACTAAATGGCTTTCATCACCCTTCTATGCGCGGCTCGCTCGCTTAAAAGGAAGAAGAGAGTATAATTTTCCGAACCCTCTGTTTTTTTTACGGCAAGGGGCACTATTGTTTGCGTATTTCTTAATATTGTAACGCTAAATGCGATATGAACATTTTCATCTTTTGAACATGAGTGGCTGAGGTTAAGGTTTAGATTTTGTATGTCTCGGCTCATTAGTTTCCATGAAGACGGCCAACTAGTTTTGGGCTTTTTGTGTTTGCGGAAGCGAGATAAAAATAATTGAAATGTTACCCCAATAAATCAAGCGGCTTGAAAAAAATATTTTGAGTTTGAGTGGCTTGCAACTCGAGAATATCTCTAGATTTGAACACGTACGCTCTTTTAGCTATGAAGAGTGCCCCGTACCTAGTACTAAATACTCCTAGCTAGTAATGTTAGCTAATCCGAATCTAGGGGTCGTTCACTATGATTCTCATTTTCTTCCCTCACAATCACATCCGAAATTCGCAGCAAGACTCACGATTAACGCTGGGAACTCCTCAAGCACAAAGGTAGTCATCGACTGCCAGTATAGCTGTTGAGCTACCCCTAACATCTCCTCTCTCCTGTTCAGCATAACATATACAACGCCCAAGATCTCAAGATGAACTCACCATCTACCTCCCCACGCTCCAGCACATCACACACAATAATCAATACACGAACAACCAGCATCACCACCAAAAAAACCAACAACAGACACAAAAAATTCCCCTTCCTCCTAGCAGCGTACATAACAACTGAAACAACCCGAGCCCTCTATGCCTACCACGCACTACACACGTATCCACAAATCTCCCCCTCCCTAATAGCTCTCCTCTCCGAACTCCTAAAACTAAGCATCGCCCTCTTATTCATCTTCAATACCTCCACGAAAATAACAATCCCATCCTCCACCCCAACCTCACTAAGCTTATTAATAAACGGAGCTACAGGAGGACTAAACATCACAACATTCTTCAAACCAGGAAACCTAAAACACAACATACCAGCCCTAACACCATTCGCATTACCAGCTGGATTATTCCTGGTTAACAATTTGATTTACTTCATTGTTTTGCCCATCACTAGTGCCAGTGTTTTGCAAGTTTGCATCTTAGCTAAGATACCCACAACAGGAATCCTCCATCATTTCCTTATCAAGCCTCAGAAAAACGTATATGCATGGACATCTCTACTTTGTCTCAGTATCGGTCTTGTAATCTTTAACCTTCCTCCTCGGACCACTTCTCAGAATGGCGGGAAAGGGGGGGATGGGGATGCAGCCGCAGCGGCTTCTTGGTATTTAGCACCAGTTGCGGGCTTGGTAATCGCGTGTCTCTCGGCTATAGCTAGTATTTCGGGGGAGAAACTTACGAAGAATGGGAAGTTTTGGGAGAGTAGTGCTGCGCTTTATGGATGGGGTGTTTTGTTTTCGGTTCTATTTTGGCCGGTTACTGCGATCCTTCATCCGGCATCTTCTGCCAGCACAACTACTACGTTCTCCTCATCCGTTGATCCTGTTACGGGTCAAATGCTACAAATTCAACAACACGAACCTAGTGTCATCGTCCCGGTTACAATTTTAGTGGTCTTGACGTCTGGTGTTAGTATTATAGTTTCTTTGATTTTGAGGAAGAAAGATAATATTTTGAAGTTGGTTGGGACGAGTGCTAGTTTGGTTGCGATTGCTGTTGCTCAGTTTGTTTTGATGCCTGAGTTGAGGGCGAGGGATTTTACGGCGGTTAAGGCTTGTGGCGGTGGGGCTGTGGCGGTTAGTACTTGGTGTTACAATCATTGGAGTCAGAGGCCTTGGGTGGGTAGGAGTTTTGGGAATGGGAATGGATATCGGAGTTTGGATTTGGAGGAGGTGGATGAATCTGGTGATAGGGAGGTGAGAGGTTATGGTGGTAGTGGGGATGAGGAGAAGGATTCTTTGGCGGTGGGGATGAGTGAAGGGGAGGAGACTGAAGACGTTGCTTCGGTTTTAGATCCGGATGCTACAAAGGTTCTTATGTGCTGTCTTGTTATTGCTTTTGTTACTTGGAAAATGGCTAGGGAGTCGTAATTTTATGCTTTGGGACTTGGGATTATTGTTAGGTTTAGAATGGCTGATTTCTAGATTTATTTCTGATGTATAAAATGACTATCTCCAGGTGGTCATAAGTTCTAATTCAAATATGGTATAAAATGACATTATAATTAAATGACTAATAGCATATTTAAACAGGCTGTTAGATAATACCCCAAAGCTGCTTAGACGGCCATCTTCAGAATATCCTGCACCTGAATTTAAAATATTACCAGTGTACTTTAACCCGTCTACTATCTTAGTATATCTTAAAAAGAGCCTATTTATAACCTTATACCTCTAGTTTCTTAGCATATTATAGATCTCGGCGCTATACACGACGATGGATGGACTTGGCTGTGGGAAGTCGGCGGAGGCTTGGTAGGCATAGATTGCGCGAAGCGTTCGGAGATGTACGTGAATATCAGGACCGCACTCAAAGACATGACCGGTATTTTAATGTGATGGCCAATGGCAACATAAAAAAAATACAACACAGAAGATATGATTGATTATACGTGTTTGCCCTTAGCTTCCGTACAGAGTATGCCGTTAAGTTTACAAGTATGATGAGTAGCAAGGATGAACTGAAGGTTAGGCTATCCGACTGCCCTTACTTAGCTGTCTTTCAGGTCCGGTCCCTCAAACTTTATTGAGTAATTGAACTCTGTTATTAAGGGTTGTTACACCATTCTCCTTCAGTCGAGTCTCGTGCGGGATAAACTGATTATTGACTAAACCCCTTCGGGACATGAACTCGCAATGAACTCGCCACGTAGGAATGTTGCTACCATTACTTACTGGAAGATTGAAATTCTCCGCCTCCAGCTTGAATATATTTAAGCCAGATTCCAGGTATTAGAATGAAAAGTAGTCTCGACAACGCTGCTGCTGCGATTAAAACAACGTCTAATCGTGGAAACCCCTACCTTACGGACGAGTGAGGCCTCGTTCAGAGGAACGAAGGCCAACAGTTCTGAAGTCCCGGGCCTCTAAGATCACATCGATATGTTTCTTTACAAATTGGGAATGTGGCGCATCCGGAGCTGTTCTGGCCTTAGTTCACCTCAAGTGGGAAGAGTGCGGAAGATCTTAAGATGACATCTCATGCGGGCGGCCATAAGAACCAAGTCACGTCGCTGCTGAGCAACCGAGTTTTGCTCCCAATCGAAGTAGACAAAAACTTGAATGGACTCGTTAACTTCACAAATCATTCGCAGTATCAAGTGGCGTAGGGTTCTGGCAATAGCGCCACTCCTGTTTATGGTACATGTGTTGTGACAGCAATATAAATCGAGAAACAGCCGACCTCTGGCGGTTTCCTATGGTCGGAGGATATCTCGGACGTAGATGCAGAACCTTTCCACTCAGAACCACCAGCAGTCACAGAATAGTCGCAATGGAACCCATCTCCAGTAGAGATGCCTACGGCAGAGATGCCTGTGGTAGAGATGCCTGTGGTAGAGACGCCCACAGTTAACATGCCTGAAGAGGAGTGCCTTGCGTTTTGTGTCGCGATGAAGGACCAGTCTATAGATCTGCCTGAGTTCTTGAAACACCATTACTACCACTTGAACGTCAGTCATTTCTACATAATGGACGATCGATCTGACCCTCCAGTATCCATCCTAAGGCCCGAGAATGGCTGCGGGATACCCGATTCTGCACTCACATTCACCCATTACACAGCAGAAGAGGCAGCCCAGCATCCTGCTGGAATCGGCATGCAGCTGCACATCGACTCTGAGTGCATGCGGCGCTTTGGTACCAGGCACACATGGATGGGCTTCATTGACGTTGACGAATTTTTTGAGGTCCTCAGCAACGAGACCATGGAGGAAATCTTGCGCGAATTTGAAGCGAAGGACAATGTCGGAGCACTGGGCATCAATTGGGAAACACACACGTCGTCGGGTTTACTTACGCGACCTGAGTAGGTTCGCGATAGCTTCGTCGTCTGTATCGATGATCCTAACAATGCCTTGGGTATGGATACTGGCCCCTTGGACGAGTACATCAAGTCAATTGTGCGCACTTCACAATACACTGGGGTTGACAAACCGCATCAGTTCAGGTTGAAGGAAGGTACGAATACTGTTGGAGAAGATGGGTTCCCTTTACGAGGAACAGGATAGGCCTTCATCACTATGCGGTAAAGAGCCGGGCCGAATTCGAGGAGAAAATGAATCGGTGGAAGGGTGACGTTCCAAGGAAATGGACCTTCTGGGATGCTATTGAACACGTACCTTCAATCGATTGCCCTGAGATGGCCCATCGTTATTTCCCATAGGCGACGCAACGGAGTGCAGGGATGGGGATAGGGAATCAGTAAAATTTTAGGGCTCTCAAATGAATATATTTATTTTCATCAGATATTAGCCCAATTCAATCCGTTTAATTTATAAAATTTCAACCAAATGTCCATCAAACTTTTGCTATACGAGTTTTAGTCGGGAGCGCCGGTAGTCCACTTTCACGTGACTATTCCTCCAGAGGCTGTGCCAGGCAAGGAATCTTGACTTGAGCCATTAAGGAGCTAAATTAGTTGTATTATTCCCTATATAGTCCTTTATTATCATAGGTTTTGCGATTTCATTATATAAAAATTATTAAATATACAATACTTTATATAACTATATAGCTATAAGCTACTACTGCTTAGTTCTTTACTTACTAGCTAGTAGCTAGACTATAAAGATTATCTGAGTTAGTTATGAAATGTTAATAAACTATAAAAAATCTTTTCAATAAAGTTAAC
>JAJONI010000868.1:0-17195 GCA_022190145.1 Pezicula rhizophila
CTAGTACTTAATTGTATTAAATTAAGTAGGCAAAGGCTTCGTTTACTAAATAGAAAGCTATTAAAGTTACTTCTTCTCTATCGAGTTCTTTAAATAATATATAATCTAAAAGGGTAAGTTAGGCGCTTATAGCATTTGTGCTGTAGTATCTCTAGCGTCTTGCTTGCGCTAAAAATGATCTCCTAAGGGGTCGTCATGGTTTGCTTGTAGCAATTCTGCTTTAATAGTGGTGTTATCAGGCACATATACTGCGCCTCGATGTCGCAACAATCCGAGTGCATCAAGTTCCCAAGTCTTGATGGCTCCTGCTGCAGTAGGTTTCGCGACCCTTTCGTACTGCCGTCGTTGCAGCTTCAATAACAGTTCAATCAGTGTCTCTCCGCTTTCCTGATATGCTGTTTCGGGTCCCACCGCCCATGCGGCAACAACCCATGGCACGTACTGTTTGCAGCCAGCTATGCCAGTGATAGGCTCAAGAAGCAGTATCGCTTCCGCTGCTCCGTCACCAAGGTAGTCTTCCTTTTCTTCCGAATTCCTCAGCATCTCGCTGCTAATTCCTCAGCCCACCTGGCCTGTCTACTATTCAACTTCCTCTTAGTCATGAAATACTTCAAGTTGTTATAATCTGCCTTCACCACTACGGTCCGCCAGGAATACGCCAAATAATGTTGCCAAATGCGAAACGCTAAAACAATAACTAGCAGCTCCAAGTCGTTTGTTTCATATCTGCTATTAACATCTAATAGTTTCTTGGAGTAGAAGGTGATAGCAAATCCCAAAAATACTTGCGCCTCCCTTATTGTTCTAGGGGCTAGCCCATCTCTGATTGCGGCGACCCGGCTGGCCTCTATCGCAACCCTGTTAGGACGAATAACAAATCCTAAACATTCTACTTTTCTCGTGTTAAACTCGGATTTCTCTAGATTTACAAAGAGTTGATGTTGCTGTAGTCGTTCGAGGATATCTCGGACCGCTTGCGTGTGTGTGTTGGTTTGGGTCTTCAGAGTAGATCAGGATGTCGCGCAGATATACTACACAAGTAACGTCTACAAGCCCGATGAGGGTATGGTTGATGTATGCCTGGAACGTCGCTAAAACCCTAAAGCCTCGAAAGCAAGAAAACAGCCAGACAGGGAGCGTTCCGAACGAAGGCGAACGGGGTTCATCGTCCTCTTCTAGACTGTGATGCTCCACGTTTCACACCACAAAAAGGCGGGCACCGTGGAGAATCATATGGAGAAAATGTATATTAAGCATCTACTTTCCATCCCAAGTATTGATATTCTTATATTAGGTCCGGAGTCCTATCATCTATTACCTGGTTTTGATTTATTACAACAAGCAACCTCCTATGAACCTTCCTCCCTCTCTGGCACTCTCTAAGAAGC
Organism: Pezicula rhizophila; assembly: GCA_022190145.1. Taxonomy (NCBI): domain Eukaryota; kingdom Fungi; phylum Ascomycota; class Leotiomycetes; order Helotiales; family Dermateaceae; genus Pezicula; species Pezicula rhizophila. The sequence continues at coordinate 1,389 of JAJONI010000868.1, forward strand.
CCGCACTGATTTGCCCTCGTGAAGATGAAGTCAGGATCTGGTGTCAAACGCATTCGCGGCCACCCCCTTGTGGCAGCAATCCTCTCAGTCTACTCCGTTAGCCTTTTTCTCTTTAGTTACAACTAGTGTGATATGTCTGGTGTGGTCATTTCCGAAGAATAGCTCGAAATAATGGATTACCCGAACACTGTAATGATTGGGACAATCTCCTCGATCTACGATGTTAGTGCCATGTTTGGAGCTATTCTCGCAGCATTTGTTCCTGAGGGGCTCAGCCGCAAGCGTACTCTGCTGGTGGGCACTACCGTGGTAGCTGTAGGAGGAATCCTTATGGGCTCATCCTATGGGCTAGCCCAATTCATGGTTGGCCGTATTTGTACTGGCTTTGGAACTGGCCTCATTTGTTCGGTTACTCCGGTCTACCAAGGTGAGATCTTCAAGGCAAAAGATAGAGGGTGGATGATCTGTTGCCAGCTCACAATTTTGTTATTTGGTCTGATGCTAGCGTACTGGATGAACTATGGCCTTGATTCCTACAGCGGCAGTATCCAGTGGCGGCTTCCACTTCTGCTTTAGCTGGTATTTGCGGCATATATCCTCACTGTTGTGCCATTCCTCCCCGATACTCCCAGATGGCTCATGGTACACCGCGGGACAGGAGATGGGTTAGCAGTGTTGGCAAGGTTGAGAGGAAAAGGCGAAGCGGATGCAGATGTTCAAAAAGAGAAAGATGAAATCCTTGAGGCTTTGAGGATTGAGGGGAAAGAACAAGGCAGTTGGGGAGACCTGTTCAGGGACCTCGGCATTTCAGCGAACAAAAGATTCCATCTTGCTCTTGGGATACAATTCATGCTTAAGCCACATCAACCCTCTTCCCCTCGCTTAAATTTAACAAAAAACCAGATGCCGAACAAACTAACAAAAGCAAAATAAACAGATATGACTACAAGTAGCAAATGAAAAAAAACAAAAAAAAGAACATACAACAGTAGGTATTCGCTGGTGGTCACCCACCCAACTACTAATCTACCGATCTGAGGCTTGTGTATGGCAGAGCGGACGGGATGCCCAATTCTCCTCAGTCTATGGTCGTATGTGACAGACGATTTGAATAATCCGGTAATTTTAGACCTCCAACCCATGGCACGAAGCAGACTGTGGGTTATTGTCTTATTGGAGTTGTTGTTGATTGATACTATCGAACTACAGTAAAAGGTGAATTGAGTGTCGTTAATTCTTTAGTTAACTCTTTGAAGCAGATGACCGGGATCAATATTGTCAGTTCTTGAGACCCCTCTAACCTACCCGCTACATGAGGCAGATATTCTAACCCTGAATAGATAACCTACTACGCACCCACGTTATTCAAAGATATCCTAGCTATGTTGGCAGAAAGGGCCTTGATGATGGGTTGCATCCTCCAAGTTTGGTATCTTTTTGCCTCTATTTTGACATGGCTGATGATTTTTCTTTATAAGTATGACGCTTGGTCAGGGTATCTGCCTTATTATGAAAGCAATCACCGTGGAAAATGGTTCATCTTCGGGGCCAATGGCGGCTATTTTCTTCATCTTTCTATACGAGGGATGTTTGGCCCGGGGATGGATCCAGACCGTCTGGATCTATCCTGCTGAAATTCTGCCCTCGAAGGTCAGGGCCGGGGGCGCTGCCCTTGCCACGGCGGTGGACTTTCTTGGGAATTTCCTCGTTGTCGAAGTCAGCCCGCTAGGTTTAGAACAGCTGGGATGGCAGTATTACCTTATCTTTGCGGCGTTTAACTTCATCAATGCTGCAGTTTGTTGGTGCTTCTACCCGGAAACGGGCAGTGTGCCATCAGAGGCCGTCGACCAGTTGTTCTTGGAAGCTACGTCTCCACAGGAGAAGACGAGCTGGCACCAAAAGATGCAGTGGAGTGTTGTTCCTCGATCAATGAAGCAAGCTAAATTGTACAGAAAAGGTAAAGATATCTTCCTTATGGAGAATGTAGGACAGGAGTCACAGCGAAAGGAAATTGGGATAGTCGAACAACAAGTGGAAGTATCAGGGACACAGTGAAAAGCAGTAGTCTGCCCTAGGCACGTACAATATCTATATCATTATAGCCCTGCAGTTAATAGCTACAGCTAATCCACCGCCCAATCTTTGTGGGAGTATCTGAATGACAACCGTTGTGCTACTTTTAACAGTGCCTTCTCTTGTCCTCCTTGTACGGTGTAGCTTGACAACCTGCTCAGCCTGCCACAGGTTTCTTAACTAATAAACCAGTACTTACTCCACGAATCATCTTTTGGTATTTACCTTCTTAGCCCTATTTGATTACTACATTTGTTCTAGGATTGGCGTATCTAGTCTCAAGAATACCAAAAGAGATCATATCCTTGAACCAGTAGCTGTAACAGTGCGACATCGCGCAGCCGATTGATTTGCCATCCACTAAGACAGTGCTTGAAACAGCCTGATTAGGAACTCGAGGAATTTCCATGTGTTCGTAGCTTTCTTCTCCAAAGAAGGAAGAAAAAACATCTGTAACATCCTTACTATTCCGCACGAGAGTAACAAGCTTATTTGGTAAGCCGCTGCGAGTTTTGCAAGAGCTTGCTTGCCAATGAATTCGTGTTCAAGATCTGAAATAGGTGTAAGTCTTTCTCTTTCTAGGTTTGATATCCAACGGTCTATACCACCACTGCTTTGCAGTCAGCTCCTTGCATTATTCCTAGCAGTATCAAGCGCTTAACCTATTACTATTATTTTCAGTAAGATTTTTGAGAATGTCTTGTCAATCACTATGATCCCCTGAGTGATATTCTCCGTATGCATTCTTTCCTAGAAAGGGCTTGTAGTTGTAATTCCATATTTTTCGCTTAAAAAGACCAAAAAAAAAAAAAAAACTCCAAACCAAATGAAATAAAAAGATCTAGATGGGGACTGAATCTTATGGTCAATTTCTAAATGCTTTCAATTGTGATTATTGGCTATATGATGGGTAAAAGCCGCATTTCTACTTGGGCTGCGGAGTGTAGAACGACAGGCTTTCCGACCCACTCGTGGGGTAGCTCATTTACTCTAACGCCGTTTAGATGTGGTGGGGCCCTAGGTACTGGTCGGAGTGTGTTGTGGGAATCTCCCCGCCTTTCCAAGAATATGCATACATGGATCACAAAGAGCCAGCATGATCCATGAGATCGTGGTGGAAAACGTCAGCGTACAGGTTGTAACATGGAATTTTGTAGGGGCGGGCTAAGTGGAATAAATACAGAATATATGACATGCATGGCTAGCAGATTTATACTCTACCTGGCCCACTACCCTTCACTTCTCTCACAAATAACCAGCAAGTCTTCCATTTTAAGAGTGATCGGCCAGCAAAACAATGGTATTAGTCAAAGACCTGCCATCTCTAGAAGATGCCGACCTCATTCTTCCACCCGATGTTGATGCGCGAGCGCTGAGAGCTGCATTCGATGAAATGAGCCATATCGTGGGTGCCGAAAATGTCGAAATCTTAACCCTAGAGCATATGATGCCGGATTCAGATGGCCATTATTTCAACCTTCCTAGAGAGCATGACTTGTTCTACATCCTTGAGAAAGATACCTTCCTTGCTAGTGCCATAGTGGCTCCTGGAAGTACCGAAGAGGTATCAGCCATTGTGAAGCTTGCGAATAAGTACCTTGTTCCGTTGTGGCCGATTTCTAAAGGGCGCAATCTTGGTACGTACTCTTCAATGACTTGAGCTTAGTGAGTCAAGGAGCTAATTTGAATCTCAGGTTATGGAGGAGCTGCACCACGTCTCAGGGGTAGCGTTGTCTTAGACATGGGAAAACAAATGAACAAAGTTCTTAATGTCGACGGTGAAAATGCTACCTGTCTACTCGAGCCAGGCGTTTCGTACTTCGACCTCTACAACCATCTGCAGAACAATGGTTACAAGCACCTGTGGATTGACAGTCCCGATCTAGGCAAGTTAACTTAGATACTTCAACTATTTCATACCTGACTTCTTCTCGCAGGAGGCGGATCAGTTGTGGGTAACGCACTCGATCGTGGTGCTGGGTATACGCCGTATGGCGAGCACTTTTCAATGCACTGTGGCATCGAGGCTGTGCTTCCAAATGGTGAAATCATGCGCACTGGTATGGGTGCTTTACCTGACAACAATACCTGGCAGTTGTTCCAGTATGGTGAGGCAAGAGAATCTTACCTTTATGAAATGAAACTTACCGAATGCCCTCTATCCAGGATTTGGGCCTTACCAAGACGGCATTTTTACACAATCAAACTATGGCATCGTCACCAAGATGGGTTTCTGGTTGATGCCAGATCCAGGAGTAGGGATACACTCGTATTCCCCTGCCTTTATCGTACAAAGTCTAATGACATCAACTAGGGTTATCAAGCGTACCTGTTCTCTTTTCTCAATGATACAGATCTGCCTCAAATTGTAGAGCAAATCCGCGTGCTACGATTAAGCATGATCATCCAGAACGCGCCTACAATCAGAAATACTCTCATAGATGCGGCGGTATACGCTCCCAAGTCCCACTATACTTCTAAGACTGAAGTGCTCGATGACAATGATATTTACAAGATAGCCAAAGACATCGGTGTTGGCCGATGGAACGTTTATGGCGCTCTATACGGGCCTAAAGAAATGCGAGACTTGCAATGGCGCGCCATCAGCGCTTCATTTCTCTCCATACCAGGCGTAAGTTCAAGGACCTCTTGCTTCAATGTATTCTAGTAGATGCTAAAATTTAAGGCAACGTACACCTTTCCAGAAAATGTCGAGAAAGGTGCTAAAGCACAAGTCATTCATATGCGTGAGGAGACTTTAAAAGGAATGCCGAATACGTATGAGCTGGGTTGGCTGAACTGGACATGTCCAAAAGGCTCTCTGCTCGGATTTTCACCCATCTCGCCACCAACTGGAGCGGATGCTGTCAAGCAGTACAACATGGTTAAGAAGCGGTTTGCAGAGTTTGGCTTCGATTACCTTGGAACATTTGTCGTTGGGTGGCGGGAGATGCATCATATTGGTATAGTCTATCTTTCTACTGAGTTGTATCCCTTACGAATTAATTTTCTCGTCCAGTATGCTTGACCTTCGACAAAACCAACCCCGAATCTCGCCGAAAAGCACATCGTTGCATTGAGCTTCTTATTGACGATGCCGCGAAAGAAGTAATATATCCCCTAACACATTTTATATGAGACAACGGCTTATTTTATTTAGGGCTATGGTGAATACCGAACTCATCTATGCTTCATGGACCAGATCGCAAGTATCTACAACTGGAATGGGGGTGCCTCGATGAAATTCAATGAGGCTTTGAAGGACTCTCTTGACCCTAATGGCATCCTGGCGCCCGGAAAGAGTGGTATCTGGCCAAAGCGTTTGCGAGGAAGAGGCTTTGAGATCAGGCGCAGCACAGACTACAGCCATCGAAACAGCTCTAGCCAGTCCGCGAAGGGCACAGTGCCGTCGAAATTGTGATTAGCGTGCAGAAACCAAAATGAATTTAAATTTGCTACTCTTACAATTCCTCAGATTTTTTGAAAAGTTTAATGAAGTTGACGGCCGTTTCAATGCTGCCGATCTCATCACCCCCTCCTCTTTTGATAGCAATCTTACAAGTCCTCTTAAGTATACAGTGCCGTTTAGACAGCACTGTATACTTACTTTTAGCATCCCTTTAAATTAACCTTAACATAGATAGCCTCTGCAAATCCAACTGTACTTATGATAAGGACTTTATTACGCAATGTATTAAGGTGACAAATATGCAAGACTAGATTGAACAGTCTAAAATATCAAGACTAAGGATTGCTAGTGCCTATGTTTTGGGTATAAGTTCATGTGGGAAATAAAAATAACAAACTAGTAGGAAAATACGCTTCAGGTGAGCGACAACCTAGGGCAAGAGTCTTCACAGACCTTCTATAGGCCCCTTTAACTTAACATATAAACTAATTTTTGCCATGTGCAAGAAGGCTATCTAGATTCCCTTAAATTAAAGTCTTTACAAAAGATTTCACTACTCAGAAGTTGTGTTTTCATTGTTCTGTGCAGTGAGTGGAGCTGCTATCATTTAGTGGGGAGGGCAATACGAGGTATAGAAAGGGTAGGTGGATGCGTGGGGCCATATAAGGTCCTCCACTACCGTATAACCCCAGACTTTTCCTCCGAGGTTCGTCTCCAGTGCCTTACTGTAGAACTTACTGTACAGTACCACACCCCCACACCCAGCTCCACACCCACTCCCGTCCCCCTCCACCGGCATCACTGGGATCATCGAATAGTGGCCCCACGATTTTTGTATACTTTTATGTCGAATATCAACGACATCACGTGCTACAAGTTGAGGTTGTTACAAATCAAAGGCATTCTATTGCATTCTCACATTCCACAGATTTAGCTAAAACTACCTACCTATTTTATAACTTTCCTAAATTCGTGGCGCAAAAATGGCGGGAAAGATAGCTAGCAAAGTCCGTCCATAGGGCCACCGTCGCTCTAACTTGTATGTACAGTACTACTTCACTAAACTCTGGGACGGCGCTACCCTGCAAATTTCAAGAACGTAAAATACAATCAAAAAGCGAGAAAATAATTTCCATTTTTAAAATTCAAGATTTGGTTGTCCCAAAACCGAGGCGCTTCAAAGTTTTGGTTGAACTCTCAGCCGGCGGCGTCTGCGGTACCCATTTCGCGCTCGAATGAATGAGGCGAAATCGGGCGATCGTGCAACATTCTCGGACATGAGGGAATTGGCCGTAATTTGAAACTCGGATCAAGCGTCTTGCCTGCTATTATTTCTCTAGGGCAGCGCGTTGGTGTAATCCGGAAACGTGATGTTTGTGGGATCTGTGTCTTCTGCCTAGTTGACAGCTGCTAGACCAGGTGTGCGGAGGGGTAACGATATGTAAAGCGCTCAACTATTCATAGAGGTCGATTAACTTGCGTAGAGGCTTTAATGTTGAGGCGCCAAGCCTAGCGATTTTGTCGCGATATTTATGGTGTTCGCAATATACACAGTCTCAAAGTTAGGTGAAGTCGCAGCGTTGCTAAATGCAACACTTCGGCAAAAAGCCACTGCTATACGCTTTCGATTATGGATTCAAATATTCTGACTCGTCAATAGGCGACACATTATCTCATTACATTAATCTTACCACTGAGGAGTTAATAATATCAAGCCTAGACATAGTTGAGCTTGTTGCAGCAATCAGTAAAAACGGACACAAACACATGACCTACAAATATCTCAATCCTAGGTCATTCAACTTGCCCAACACGCTGCTGAAGGAGATATTAGAAGAACAAAGGATTATTATACTAGCCAAACTGCTCTTTTTCAAATGCCAACTTCTGCCTATTTCGACCATCCCAAACGAGGGCCGCAGGACATCAGTGTCCTGATTTCCACTACTCTAAGTACCTATAACCTAACACTATCCTTGAAAGTATCCTAAATCAGCACTATGCTCTGGGGATTCTGTTTAGCTTCCTTATACCATGCTATTCGTTTATTTCATGACAATGCAGATCTTGCCAATGTGGCTTCCACTAACGAGATAGTCATATGCAGCCTGAATATCCTTGTTGCTGAAATTAAACTCCTTCTCAACCGGTAGAGGCAATTTCTTATTCAGCACAAACCTCACTAACTCTTCTGCCAGCTGCTTCGAACCGACGGTGATTCCTCTGACAATAGCTCCTTTGGCAAGTACAAGTCCAGCTACATCGGGCATATCTTCTTGTTTCGCCGTAGAGAGAAAGCCAATAACAGAAATATTGCCTCCCATAGCTATGCAATCGATGCTCTGCTTAATGGTACCTGATCCTCCATTCTCGAAAATGTAGTCCACACCGTGACCTCCTGTGATCTTGTTAGCCTCACTTGCCCAATCTGGCGTCTTCTTGTAGTTGATGGTGTAATCGGCTCCATATCTCTTCTGGACGAGTTTGAGCTTTTCGTCTGAAGAGGAAGTGATAATGGTTGTGGCTCCAGCAGCCTTTGCAAGGATGAGGCCAGTAAGGGAGACGCCTCCGGTACCTACTCACATCAATATAGGTCCATACTAGAAGAGGAATTTGCCTGAGCAAAAAAAAAAAACACGTACCTTGGAAAAGAACAGTGTGGCCGGGCTTCAGTGGCTGGTTACCATAGAGAACGTTCCATGCGGTGACACCGGTGCAGACCAAGGCAGCCATTTGTGAGAAGCTCAACCCAGACTCCTTGGGAATCTTGATCAAGGCACTGCCAGGGAAAGCAACATACTCGCGGAGAACCCCGTCAACTGGGCCACCATGACCGTGGTTCCAATCCTTCTGAGGTCCGAAGAGATTGGTGGGGTCGAATACGGCTATTACATTATCACCCTTTGCGAAACCTTCCACAGAGGTGCCGATCTCGATGATTTCCCCGGCGGAATCAGAGCATGGAATGACCTTGTCTTTGACGGGAAACGGATAACCTCCATTAGCAACGAGGATGTCGCGAAAGTTGAGAGAGACAGCGCGGATCTTGACAAGCACTTCATGCTTGTCAATTGTTGGGATAGCCTCCTCGACTTGCTTAATGCTTTGATGACCTGTGCGACTTTGAAGACGGAACACGACTTGGTTGGACATGATGGCTCTCCTTCGGCGGTAGTTTGGTGAGAAGATGTCGGGGACAGTTTAACGGGAAGATAGCTAGTCGGAGAAGTAGTGGATGATGATACAGATTATTGTAATATTCTGCTTGTGGTATGCGGTATTGTGAGATGAGAATTACTCTATGGCCGTAGACAGTGGGCAGCATATATTTATATATTTCTCCCAGGTGTCTTCGCTGTGTATGTAGTGGTATGCGTTTCGTATTTCTCTATGTCAAGACGTCAGAGGCTGAGCATAATTTTTCAATTATGTGCGCAGGAACTTGTCATCACCGTCGCGCCACGAGTTAGGATACGACGACCTAGATCCTTTACCATGTTATTGCTGTTATTGGTAAGAATAAGAGACGCCTGTAGGTTCTCGCGCCCCCGCTCCATGTTGAATCAAGTAAGAATAAGAGAAACGGAGGAGCCAAGATCGGTGATCTAGGTTGAGTAATTAGCTAGGGAATCCCTGGAACTGTTTTTTTGGTAAGAATAAGACCTGGTTTAGGCGCGGATAGACTTCTTCACCTGCACATATGATGGTATTGAGCTCTAATGGATTACTGTAAATCATAGAAGTAATTCTACTTTAGAGCGAGATACTCCCGGGCTGAGCGTAGGCAGGACAGGAGTGAGTGGAGTGCATATAATATAGTATGAGCTGACCTAGCTTTCAATCAACGGCAATCCTTCGAAACTCTACCATCAGAAGTTTATAATCTGTCACTAAGCACAATGGCCTTGAAGCACTTCTGGTATATATTTCATCCCGATATGTTTCATCCCGAGTCTTACAATGGATCTTCCAAAAGTATTGGCTTACCACTGCGGCAGGCTTGGCTCGCAGGAAGTCTAGCAAACCTAGATACTGGATCTACACTTCTGGCTGCATGATTCTAGCGCTTGACGCTTTACAAATTCGAGCATATGGTAAGAAATTGGATAAGGAATTCAATGACTGGGAAGAAATCGAAGAACTCATCGCACTTCCAGACTCAGCTCCGCACCGACAGGTTGACAATATCGTACTCGCAGCTGCATCAGATCATGTCAAGGCAGCAATGGTTTTCTGCTTAGAAACTTAGAGATGAAGGGAAGCATGTTGAAAGGCATGTCACGATGTCGGGGTTTAATTGCCCATTCAGCGGTTCTTCGCTAAACCCCAGAGCACTCCCGTTTTGTAGTTAGAGTAACTCGCAACGAAAATAAATCAATCTACAAACAAAGCTGATAACCGCAAACTTGAGAAGATCAACTTTCTAGCAATATTATTTTTGTGCCATTATATCTAGTTCAGCTTATAGAAACCTTTGCCACGGAATGGAATGGCTCTCGCTTCAAAACAAAACGTCATGCTAGGCAGGCTAGCTCCATGATCCATGAAAATATAGAAAATATAGATAGCCGACGGCTGCATTTACCTAATTTGGAAAGCTTACAAGAAAAACAGCGCGGGAATAATAAGAACCGGAAACTTCGGCTTTTAACCACGTTAGTGCGTGGCCTCGGTACTTGCCGGCGAAAAGAGCTTAGCTTTTACTTAGGGACCAAAAATTTGCCGCAGACCTGAACTCCAAAGGACTTATTTGCTTAAAGCACCCAAAGCAGCATCCTCAGCCGATGGCTACAACAACCATTCTGCTTTTACCGTTTGGTTTGACCCTTGATTTTGACCGTTAGGAAGTGTTTTTCCTTCGTTATGGAGACGAGAGCCTTGTCACCAACCTCTTCCATAGATACGTCAGACAGGCCGGGAAAGGTTGTTCACACTCGGTCACGACGTGGCTGGTATGTTCTCCTGAGGACTGAGGAGTCAACGTGATTGTACAATGCTGAAGGATCACAGTCTCACGTGCAGAAACCGCCACACGAAGTGCAAGTCCAGCTGGGTCGCTTTCCACATATGAAAGGCATAGATAGGTTAACAGGTCTTAGGTGATGAACGTGTCCCAACGTGTGGGAGCTGTAGACGTCTTGGCCATGATTGCAAGTGGGGTCCCAAGCTGTCTTTCAATGGTTCACGTGTGACACGCCTTTCGGAGCGTGATTCATCGACGCTTAGAAGCATTGAAAGTCGACGGTCTATCCCTAGGCAATACAATGTACCTAGGCTTTTCTCACCACTCCAGAAAAAGAACTTTGCTCATGGTTGACATACGCGCTAATCAAAAAATCCGTTAGTTTGTGAATGAAACGAATCTTGTTGTGCATGGAGAGAACCCCATCTACAATACCTCTTCGGATACATTTACTTCTCCTACACGCCATACATATGCATCCAAGGGTATTCAAGTAGTCAGTCCGGGTACGACGGGAGATGAAGAAGCAGCTGTTTCAGAATTTTCAGAACCAGAGCCACTTCTCAGAGCTTCTGCATTCGATCAGGAACACGAGGATTTGATCCTGACAAATCCAGACGCTTCCTTGCCGTATAGCACTGGAATAGTGGATCGCTCAAATGGCCTATCCGCACCTGAGAGCCTACATATGTCACGTCCAAATTATACTGGACTGTCATACACTGGCATCCCTCATTTCATCACAGACCATTCAGTGAAGAGCAGGCTCATCTCTTGCTACTTTAAGAATGTGTCACGCTGGTGCGAGCTTACGGACTCACTTCAAACTTTTACTGCAGTCCACGGACAACTTATAGTCCAGTCAAGCTGTTTTGGACCAGCTGCGTTGGCAGTCTCCGCCAAATTCCTCGAGAATACCGAAGTTCTTCACGGTAGCACCAACTTAAGCTCTCAGCTTTACGAACATGCAAAATCACTTTTTCAGGGGACATTTGACCGTCAGAATAACCCGATATTCGACAGTGCTTCATTTGGGCTTACCGCCGTCGTGCTCTCTATATATTGCGCAATGACATTGCAGGCAGAAGATATACGAACGCAATTACGTTCCTACATAGACGCGCTGCAGCTTCACATATGGGAAGATCCACTCGCCTTGACTTCTATAGCCTGTTTTTGGGCAATAGCTCGTCTAGGTAGATAATATCTACCTGTCTCGATAATGTAATATACTAATCTGTTCAGATGTATGGATTTCATATCAATGCCGCCAACCAACACTTATTCACGAGGAGTTATGGCTCAAATTCTCCTCTGCTGGCACCAACAATCCGCAGGATCACTGGGCCAATCGAGTAATGTTTATCTTTTCCAGGATCATCAATGAAATCTCACGCAGCTATTGTGCTCCCGACGTTCTTCAAGCGCTGTGGGAAGCTCTTCAGTCGTGGGTTATCGAGAGGCCTGAGTGCATGCAACCTGTCTTGGAACTTGAGATTAAAGAAGACGATCCATTCCCTGTAATCCTGTTCAGCAACTCCTCTGCAGGTAAATAATCATGCGGGCGACATTGATACTTGTCCATCACGCTGTAGTAATTCGATGCGTGTAGAACATGTACTAATATCTACTTGTGCTCAGTCTGTGGAAACATATTCTACCACACCGGTTGTATATTGCTTCTTGAAACATCTCGCCTACAGCCATTCCCACATGCCCTGGTTACAATCGTAAGCACAATAGGCCAATCTCTCAAACTTCGCTCACAAGGGATACAGTCAAATCCCCTTTGTCATGCCAGACGGGTTGGTGCCATCTCCATATCAAACGACCAGTAAGTAAACTCTATATCGTATCTATCTGCCCCTGTGATATAGTTATAATTTTGCTAACATAAACACTATTTTAGAAACCAATGGATCAATAACATTGAGCCAATTTCAATTGCTGCGCGGCATTACGTAATGCCTGAAGAACAGATCCTAATATTAAAACATCTCAGGGAGATTAGGACGTGTACTGGATGGGAGACTTCACATAAATCCCGGTCATTACGAATACATTGGGGTCTGGAGTAGGTATCTTGGATAAAGAAAGCTGAGTTTTAAGATCACTCAAACCTTCGTCATAACCTTTGCTCGTACCTCCTCGATGTCCTCGTAGCTCATTACCTCCGCCTTCCCTATTACAACTGACTTGATTGTGGTGGAGGGTAGAGAGAGGGACCTTACTACGTTTTGATATGGCATCGCATGTTCGGGGCTCTCCATAAACTTTACACAGTCGCCAGACGACGATATTGCCGCCAAAAACAAGGCACTCCTTAGCAAGTGAAGGAATACACTTCGTGCTCAGGCACGAACGTAGGCTTGAGTTCATCTTCATCCTTGCTTCTAACGCCCAGCAGAGGGCCTCCCTTGAAATCCTCTTTGGGTTAATTTTGTATCTTCCAAAGAATAGAGCTTCACCTTTCAGAGTCGGATGGCAAACACGAACAGCCAGTCATAATCTCCGCCCTAAGAAACACCCAAGTCGTTTTGTACTCCAATATTTAGATAATGTTCGCCGGAACACCAAGTGGAGTCAGGTCCACGCTAACACGGATATTGGGGCATTTGCTCTTCGCATATCCAAGCGTAGGCAATGCTCCGTAGCGATCTTCGGTCCAACCACTATATAGAGGCTCTTTAAATGACTGAACTATAATTCTCACTGCGTATACAGCCAGTCTTGGACGTTCGTGTCTCCTACCGCTTAAGCGATGTATACGTCCGAAGGTACAAACTCCACTGTTTCCAAGTTCCGGAAAGACCAGTCCTCGCTATCCTTACTGCTATTTTCGCCAACAACTCCATCATCGATGCTAATGCTCTGCAGAAATTTTACGAAGATGCCCGCTTTCGTATTAGTATTCTTGTCGATGTTGACCTTGCCATTGTACGTGTTGTATTTTCCTCCACCATTTCTGTGAACTTTAAGGGATAGGGTTGGTACTTGTTAACCAGAGAGGTCATCATGCGAGAGAGCTAGGTGCTAGAGGTAATCTGCCACACACTAGAAGCTCCAAAGTCATTTGCACTTGAAGCCTTAATTTGGTTTACATATTAGCATTGATAATAAAGGGCAGCTTCTAATTTCATTTGGGATTATGCAATAATATAGTAAAAGAGTAATTGGCATAAAACCATCTGGCTTACTATAAAGCTCCTATGGGAAGGCGTGCAATCCGGATGTGTAGCACCACATAGCCCGCAGAAGCAGTATAGCCAGATGCTTCATTACTTAAAAGCTTGCCCTCCATCACTTTCGCTCCCTCTCTCCACACAAGTCCCACCAAATAAGGCCAGACTCGCATTTCCCCTCCATCTAAGCCCCAAATATCCTCCGAGAGCATCGTGTAGTATATCAAAATCCCTATACAGATGCCTCCCAGTATTAAAAAACGGGCTTTTTGCATCCGACTGGGTGACAACGACCTTTGTAGGGGCCATCTCATTTCCCTGATCTCCAACAATAAAATCGTACGCTGCAGCATAGGACCCATTTGAGCCAAAGTGTACCGTCACGTTTACCCCGTCCGCCAATTGACTCCCTTCAAGGTTGACGGGCACAGAGAGTGGGACTGTAAGATATGATTGCGGGATTCCGGTGTCGAGAAGTACAGAGCCAGGGGAGCACACCTCGCCATTTACGGAAACGCAGCCTGGTGTCTGAGTCCAGTCTCTTGGGTCATCCGAGTAGGAATGATTCAACGTGAGTTTCACGAATGAAAAGTGTTTAGTGTTTTCTTCAGTGAGACCTACGCTCACTCCTGTCTCGTTGATGATGTAGCCTTCGTTAAGACATGAGTTCTTATAGCCATCAGTAACGCACCCATTTTCGAGGGTTTGTCCGTCAATAGAGTCGATATTAAGGAGCGTGACCTTGTCGGGTGTGCCTTGCGGCTGACCCTCGTACTCTCTACCGAACCCCACTCCCATGTATTCTATTCCTGTCGGCATACTTGTTGGGACTGCGGTCACTCCATCAGGTGAAGTTGGACAAGAATCCGTGTCGATCGAGAGATTGTACCAAGGACAGATAACGCTCATTGTCACTGCTAGCACAGGGACGGTGGCTGTAACATTTGCATCCAGAAAGGAAAGACGTTTCGGGATCCAGTTTCCGGCCTGTAAAATGTTGGAGCTCGTGAAATACTGCCAACCGATGGGGTACTTTGCCGCTGCTTCAGGGTCGTAGCCTGGTAGACCTGCCGCCGCGAGGAGGAGTCCCGTAGATCCGGTATCCATTGTGGTGTTGTAGATCTGGCCATCCAGTGCAAAAGATAGGGATGGAGCGCTCGTAAAGGGCGGGATATTGGTTGGAGCATTGCGGAATGGAATAAACTTGGAAAGAGTCGTCTTCAAGTAACCTGGGCCATAGTCGCACGTAGGGCGGGTAGCTGGCAGACCGTTTGAATTTACCGGCCTGGTTGTTAGTGAGAGCACTGCGAAGGACAGGACAAAAATGTGCAACCAGCTCCTAGACATCTTGATCTTGAGTCTAATGGAATTTATTTGCTAATCAAAAGGTATCACTACTTGTGTTCTGGTACCAGCTGATATAAACTAATAGGTATGATCAACATATAGCGTACTAGCACACCCACTATAAGTCAGCTTCCTAATCAAATCGAACTTGGAATGCTCATTCCAAACCCAGTTAGGCCACGATTTACCCCGCTCCAGATACTGTACGACCTTATCGAAGAGTTCGCTCAAACAAGTTTGCTTCACGTTTCGGTATCCAATCATGTGGCATTAAGGAAGGGATTGCACCCAGGGTTCAGGTTACCCCGAGCAAAAGTGGGATCTGCGCATAGAGATATAGCATCTCACATGCTCATGCTGACTCGGCCGCTTTCCGCTCTTGCTCACCACTGCTCACCCGCTTCCCACCCTTGCTTAGGTCACCCAGCATAGCTGATACAGCAGCGCTGCTCACCTTTCCGAACAGAAACAGATTTCGTGCAGGTGAGGATTCAGGTTAAACAACTAGCTGTTCTCTCTCTAATTTCGTTCTACTATAACTCTCAATCTATAGTACTCCTGCAAGGGACTTTTAGGATTTATAGTCGCCACTGCTACTATAACAAACGAAAGGTGAAAGAGACTAAAGGCACAGGGGGCGGTTGCAATAGTAAGAATTGCTTCTTGTCTTACTAGTTTTCAAGATTATCTTTACTATCACAGCCTTACAGACAGGGTTATCTAGTAATTTTTCTTGTTATATATGTTAAATTAGCGATTCTTTTACTACAGATAAGGATAGTAGTAAATTCTTACGTATTTCTTAAAACATCTAGAGGATATACTAGACACAC
>JAJONI010000869.1:0-17145 GCA_022190145.1 Pezicula rhizophila
AGAGAGAGAGAGAGAATTTCGTAGAATTTCTAGCGCCAGAGCTAAAGATTTCACTGTAACCATTCTCTTTCACAACATAATTATAAATTATTGCTTCTTTTATACAGGACAACGAAGTAAAATAGGGTATATTCAACCCTATCCTGGTATCTCTGAACGAATCATCAACTTTAACGACAATACAAACCCACCCACCCTTAGACTAAGCTTACACCCAACCTTAAGTTACAGTCCGAGGAGCCACAAGTTAGCACAATCCCATTGCTATATACACCAAGGTATACAGACGTCAACCTTGAAACGCCGAAGGCAAACCAGAAAAACAATAAACAATGCTGCAAGGTTACTCCTCCCTCGTAACCATAACAGTTTTCGTAATTCCAGCATTTCGATCTATAACGCCACCAGACCCACCAAGCTCTGATGTCCTCGAATGACTTTGCCATGTCGAAGCTATCCCAAGGTTCGGCCTCTTTAGCAACCATCTTTTCCACCCAGGTTGCTTTTTTGGCTGTCCTGCTCTATCACCGGCGTAAATTACAGTTGTGACTTCACCACGTTGCAAACCGAGCATTTCCCTGAACTCGCTGCTAAGTGAGTCTTTGCCAGAAGTATATCCTTCTGTGAGAGCGGTATTGGACCGAGTTGCATTGGCGTAGTTGCTTGTGTATAGCGTAGAAGACCTTTTATTTCCCAGAAATTTAGTGAAGAGAGGACGTAGAGTAGCGATTGCAGCTGCAGCTATGCCGATAGCGGGTTCAACCATTGACCATTTTACGATATTGATGCCTTCGTAAGAGTAGTCTGTTGTTGCATAAAGGCGTTGAATGTAAACTATGCGGACGAGGGTGGCAGAACTTGCACTGCTAAGGAGTCAGCTTTTGAAAACTATGGTAAGAGATATATGTGCGGGGAGAACATACAAGAACCCTAGGCTGAGAATTAAGATTACCGACGCCTTGGTTCGGGGATTAAGTTTCAAATTCCATACGAAGAACACCGGCAAAAGGCCAAAGGACCAATCCGACACGGCACTCATAGCAGCGTGGGTATATGTGACGTTGGTGAGGGTGTTTTTGCTGATACAGTGCCCGGTCTGACCTTGATAGTATCCCCAGAGATAAGCGACGGGTTGACATTGAAAGACCAGGAAGAAGAAGTAAATTGTGCTGAAGACTGCAGCGACAGCCATCGTAGTCAAGATAACAATTGTTTGATACCGTTTCGAGGCTAGGCGTAAGAAGTAGACACCAATTGCTACTTTAGTCATAGCTGTCGTTGCCACATAGAGGAGTTCGCATACGAAAATCAACTACAATTATTAGCCCTTGCCGTTGAGGATCTGGTGTCGGCTGACTTTGAGGGCTGTTGGCATATCGTGTGGCGGAATATCCTTCATATGCCTACCGAGTCCATAGTTAATCACCTCAAGCAGCAATGCTACTAGTGATGAAAAGAGGATCTACACAGATCAGTATGGTAACTTGAGATGACGCCGTTAAAGAAACCTACCATTGACGTTAAAGTGAGCCAATCCTCCCTTCCGAAGAACTTCTGAATCCCAAGCCGTACATAGAAGCGCAGCGAGACACATATCCATGATATGGCAAGAGAAGCAACCGCAACTCCAATCACTTGAGCACCGCGACCAATGCCTACGTTTGGGTCTGGTGTAGACATGACATCATGCGAGGCGCTGTCTAAACGTCGGTGGAGACTACGAGGTCTTCTCCTCTAATGTTGTCGTGTTTGTTATTCTTGTTGTTTGAAATATTGAAGAGCAAGCAAGGTAATTGTCTTCGATTAGTATTTGATTGCGTTACTTTGACAAGAAGATCAATTTCTTCGATAAGGATAGTAGCGTTACGCTTCGTACCACGGCAGCAGCGATCTCATCTCGGAAGAGAGTAACCTGCGGGGCAAGAACCATACATAAGGAAAGGTAGTCGTCTACGGAGCATGGGCGATTTGGCTAGGAAGAGAGGGAGCAGGAGAAGTATCATACTATGGCTGGACAGCGGAACATAGTGAACGAGGTGTATGTTGGTGCATGGGGTGTGTAGTGAATGCATGTTGACGAGCACGGGCCTCGTTGGGAGAAGTTAAGCTGATAATATTGGTGGCTGCAGAACAGTTATGGAAGTAGCTAACCTCTACCGAGTCTGGTTACTGCTTGATTTCATATATCAGAAGAAGTAGGTTCAGCGCCGGCTAGTGAGCAACAGCATATCTACAGCCACATGATTAGAAGCCGTCGATCCTCTTGTCTTCGAACGAGTTCTCAGTTTGTACAAAGTATTTGCTGCGAAGCAACGGAAGCTCCTCTGGATCTGGAGTAGGTTGCTTCTAATTGGCTATAGCTGACTTCCACGTAAGGAACTTCAGCTGAACGAGGGTTCATTGAGAGGGGAGTTATTGTAACTTGTCATTCGTCAGATCACCCTCTGAGCCTTTCAGGTTTTCATGGACTTGTGGTAGAAAGTATATTACTATACGAATCAATAAACAATATATTAGTTTCAACAGACTGGAGTAAAGCACTGACTCGATGGGATTTATTTTTCAGGAACCTGACGAACCGATCGTTGATCGTTGAGTAATCTCAACGATCGTCCAGATCCGTGGCGTTGCAGGGATGGCACCAGCCTCAATGAGCCCCAAGCTCGCTCCCCAAAGAGAGCTAGTCGTTGCTGTTCTTCGTCCAATCTTCCCAAAAACACCACAAAAGCTGTCCGTAGCAACGATTATTAAACCGAAGTGCAATATCGATAGGCGGCAACAGCTGAAACATACCGTAAGCGCTTGACACATTCAGCAATAGTCATCGCAGACTCGGCTCTACAGACATGCCGTTTCAACTAGGTAGTACGTACAATTACCCCACACTTTCATAGTTCAAGAGTGACAGCTCTTTCTCAATAGTTCCAACGACAATGCGGCGCGCACAGATCTGGAGGAGAATGACAAATCCATTTAAACTCATCTAGTAAACTGTTTTCAAAAGAATCAGAAACTTGCCCGTCGTATCAAGATCTAGATTTTTACGATTACGCTTAGCTGCGTTTAGTAATTGAAGGCATGAGAGTTCAGCTTAATCTTATAGCGTCTCTAACCTTTTCTATTCCAGGTTCTCTGTTAGCCTCTTATAACGTTATTCCACATGTCATGCGTATCAGCAACAATGGGCCTCTCTTTAAAGTTATGCTCTTGCAAGGCCTTTTCCTATGTTCTAGAAGTTTTCTATACGTGTTGGTTTTAACTAAATATCTGCCCAACCGTAATCAGAAATCAACTCTGTTTAGCATATGGCAAGCCAAGAGGACTTCGTGTAAATTAAACCATCTCATTGGCTAGGTATGGTTGATGTAATTATTAATTGAAACATAATTACTAGAAAGAAGGCGTTGGAGAGTTTGAGTAGCAAGGCCATTGTCAGGTGACTTGCTCTTGTAATTTCTCAAATGGCAATATGGCAGTCCTTCCAGTATATATAGGATACTTGAGAGCTTAGAGAGTGATAAGGAAACGATTGATTACACAGCAATTGTCTCCGCCACACCAGTTTATCTAAAGCACGTGATAATAGACTGCTAACATTAGCTCTATAAAGGACAGGATGCAGCAACTCTAACACTGCTTTCTTAACTTCGAGACGTAGGTAACACCGCTTTGCAAGTGGTGGAGCAATATCGTCACACTATTGTGTACGAGCCAGTGTCCCTTCATCAATGTAGGTAGGAAACTGCATCTTCGGCATTTGTTTTGAGAGCGGGGATAGGGAATCAAGAATCATGATATCTTCACTACCTCAGCTTTGTCTACGTTTCATTCCTGGGTGATATATGAACCTCATTTGAACAATTCCAGCAGTTCTTCACGTTGCTTTTGATTAAACTTGTTGATCATGAAGCTTTCTCTCCTCGTCAATTCTATTTGCATTAGCACAGCCTTGGCCCAAAGCTCGCCATCGCCAAATGCCACAGCACTACTTAATTTGAACTCAACATTTAGCACGACTGAAAATTACAATGTACGAATCGATACAGGGACTTATGGTCCCGAAGTTGAAGAATTTCATTATTATTACGATCAGTGGCCAATTGTTCTCGCTATGTCTAAGGCCGGTTGAATATTCACCTGCTATACCCGAGGGACCTACGCCTATACTCTCGGAGAAGTTATAAATAAAACCGCAGAAGCAGCGTATCCAAGTCTGGCTCTCAATACACCGCCAGGAGGACTCTACACTACCACCAATGGTATCCAATTTGGGAGCAACGATCCAAATACTTTTATTTCAGTTCAAGCATTGTATGTTACTCCAGACGATACACTTTGGGTCTTGGATACCGGTCGCTCGACAATCAACGAGTCTCTAGCACCTAGTATGCCATACGCTGCTCCGGGTGGACCGAAGTTGGTATCAATAAATCTTTCCAACAACTCGATAGCAAGGACTTATACACTTCCATCGACCGTACAATACCCCGATTCTTATATGAACGACTTACGTTTTGATATGCGGCCTAATGTCACTGAATCTGGCATGGGAATTGTTTATATTGTTGATTCAAGTAACGAGGATAGAACTGTATTTATTATGATTGATCTCAGGACTGGTGAGAGCTGTCGGCAGTAAAGTCAACATCCGCTACGCTTACCAGTTCCTGTTTCCCGAATTTCTTGATTTAATTGCACGTTTAGGTACACTTCGTACAAACGAAGATGTTCCCAGTTATAACGGTATACCATTTTATCTTCTCCAGAAAGGAAGTCCACTTGGCTTCCAGCAGGAAGGACTTGATGGAGCCGAACTAAGTTTGTATGGTGATGTAAGTTTATGCGCTTGAATCTCAACGAATCTAATTACTGAAGCTCATCAGCTCATGTACTATTCGCCATTGACTTCAGATTATCTGTACTCGATTGAAACACAATATCTTCGCGCTAATCCAAAAACCGACGCATTGTCAGCTAAACGCGCCTTTGACAACGTCAAGAATCTTGGCCAACATGGTGGAAACGCCAACGGCTTCACTGGAGATAGTTTGGGGAATATATACATGCTCATGCCCGAGCATAATGCAATTTATATCTACAAGTATGTCATCCATTTTCATGGACTAGAAGAATCCTACCAGCAATCAGACTTACAGTGTATAGTTCAACTACTCTACAAGCCACGCCATATGTCAGAGATCCTAGGATAATATGACCTAACTCGGCAAATTTGGGCTTTGATGGGTATATTTACTTCAACATCAGCCAGTTACCTTATCAACCTGACTGGAATGATGGTATTGATGGATGAGAGTACCCGGGTCTCATTCTGAGGTCTAAATTACCGGATGGTGCTAATAAGAACTTGGTACTGGGACGACAATTAATATTTTGTCTTTCGCTAAACGGACGCCCAAGGAGGAGAATTACAACTGTACCAAAATAATCACAAGCTAATACAATAAATACCCTGCCGATCTTTGAAAAGACTTAATAACAAGTTCCAGTTAAGTGATGGATGGCCTTTTTGTTAAACAATATAGAGATAGATACTTCCCCATGTACAAAATTCTCGAGTAGTAAAGTGGCTAAGCATAGTTCCCTGCCAGAACACAAATAGGCGACGCCCGAGATATCGTGCTTGATAGTAGCCCACTCTTGGACTCGTCAACCCTCATGAGCATAACGCGAACAGTAATAATACAACTGAACCTTCCCAAAAAACATACTCTGTAGACCTAATCTAACTTCCCAAAAAATGCCTTCTGCCAATTCTCCCGCATTTAATGTCCCGGTCGTAGACATCGCACCTTACATTTCCAATCCCGCATCCCCAGAAGCGCAAAAAGTCGTAGACCAAGTCCGTGAAGCTTGCACGACCAGTGGATTCTTCTCCCTGGTTGGTCACGGGATACCGGAAAGCTTGCAAGATACAGTTTTTAAAGGAGCAGAGAAGTTCTTTGCGTTGCCTTTTGAGGAGAAGAATAAGATCGATAAGAAATTCTCGCTGGGGGCGAGTAATCGTGGGTATGAGGTTCTCGGAGGGCAAGCCTTGGAAGCCGGTAAGATGCCCGATTTGAAAGAGGTAAGTGTATAGATTTACCCCCCAAAAAAGCTACCCAAGAGATTGGGGGTTTTTTTGTTTTGTTTGCGAGCTGATTGAGAATATAGGGCTTTTATGCAGGACAAGACATCCCAGCAGATGATCCTCGTACCATCGCAGGAAGATTCTACATGGGACCGAACGTCTGGCCACCAACCAGCCTCATCGCCGAACCAGAATTCAAAGAGCCAGTAACGGAATACTACACGAAGATGCACGCACTCTCGCTTCTTGTTCTAGAAGTTCTCGCTCGGGGACTTCCTTACGGACCGAACGTTTTTGATGAATTTGTTTCGAATGATGCGGTTGCGGCTATTCGGATCTTGCATTATCCCCCTCAGACTTCGGAGGATCAGAATCAGCTGGGCGCGGGTGCGCATACGGATTTTGGGGCTATTACGTTACTGCTTCAGGATGGAACTCCTGGGTTGCAGGTTTGGAATCATGTTGATGAGGAGTGGCTTTCGGTTCCGCCAACGAGAGGGGCTTATGTTGTTAATGTTGGGGATATGCTTTCGAAGGTGTGTTTAAAAGGTTTCCTTTACCTTTTAAGTCTTTCGCCTTCAGCCTTTCCAGTACTCTCTATATATTGTCTATTTGAATATTAAACTGACTATTCACAGTGGACTTCTGGATTGTATAAGAGTAATCTACATCGGGTTCTTAACAAGAGTTCAAAGGATAGATACTCGATTCCCTTCTTCTTCGATGGGAATCTAGATTGTCCTTTGGCTCCGTTTGATGGAAGCGCTGTTGAAGGAGAAGTGCTTACTGTGGAAGGTCACATGAATGAGAGGTTTGCTACGACGTTTGGTAGAGGCAAGGAGGGTGTGAAATATTGATAGAATATGAGATCTACTAAAAACATAATACAGGTGCTACTTTTTGCAGAGCTTACCCCATGCATCCTGTGAATTTGCTAGCAGCCATCGGCCATCAATGACACTGGTAAATAGCTGATATGGCGCATGATGGGTGTTCAATCAGTCTTTATGGCGTTCTTTGTTGTATGCCATCTAGTTTCTTTATCGCTTTTCCATACGATCTGTGGCAAACACTAACGCCGTAAAGAATCCGTCCGTCAAGAATCCGTCCGTTCGTCCGTCAATTTTCACTGCAAGATACAAGTTTGGAAACTGCGATCAACATGAGGAATTGTTATCTTCTTGACATCACCATTAAAACCCACAATGCTCCACTGACAACGAACGCCTTGGCTATTGCCAACCCCTCTAGCCTTTTTCCTGGCAACATTAAGCACTTTACCCGAAAAGGAGTCAAAGCTTATCGTGTACTTCGTACGTCGTAAGCTATTACTATGTACACTCGAGGCAGTCGCAACCCCCATCCATGATCAACGTCCAATAATATGGAGCACGGCTCCAAGAACTGTACACGAACCATACAGTACTTGTCGGATGCTCCGCCTATATATCTTCCATTGTAAGATGGGGGTGATAGGGGTGATGGGGGATGATCAGGAACCAAACACAGCCAATCAAAAGTGTTGATTAACAACATAACCAGGCCCGATATCCCCGATAAAACCAGCGTTTTCGGCCGAAAAAAAGGATTTGTAGCGGATGTTCCGCCTGAAATACGAAATGGGAGATGTGAGGTGAACAAGATAGCCCAAGTTTCTGCAATAAGAATGGATGCAGGCAAACGTTGTCTTGTGCTTCCAAGTGCCTATCTTATCTTTCAGGGGGCGACGGCTCGCTTAATGCTCTGGCACTTATCTCTGGGGAAAGGGTGAAAGCTGAAGCTGGAAAGTGGACCATGTTCGCCCAAGTTATTGATTGCGGGATGTAGGATAGGGAATAATAGGGAATTAATATCTACAAAAACAGTTGGAACCGCCTTGCTCAACGGCCGACATCCAGCTTCTTTGTACTGCTTCGGTCAGCTGTCAACTGCCAGCTTTCTTCAACTGTCCTAGCTGTTTAACGGGGAACTAATAGGAAGCAGAAAAGACGAGATGGCGAAATTGGACTTGGTACCGAGGTCCTCCAAGTTGATCTCTATACTTCTTGTGGGTGCATCATGTATCACATCATGTGTAGGTTCATTCTTCCCCAAGTCAAAAAAAAAAAAAAAAAAAAAAAACTCGTCAGATCACTAAGACGATTTAGACGTTGGGATTCGATGGCTCCATGATGAATGGTCTCAATATCCTTGATTCCTATACCGAATACTTCCATTTGAACACCACGACATTGTCCCTCAACACTTCTTCTGTCTGGCTAGGTGGAGCCATCTCAGGAATGTTTTACGGATTAGTCGCTGATGCCATTGGACGGAAACCGGCTTTGTTCTGGGCTGCATTACTCACCATCTTCGCTGCCATCTTACAAGCTGCCAGTCAGAATATCGCTATGTTCGTTATTGCCAGAATTTTGATCGGTCTGGGTACTGGTGCTAGTTCTGTTGCTGGTAAGGGATTGATTGAAATGCGTAGTGTAGAAATAAGAACGTGGTACTAATGAAGCTAACAGGACCAATTTACGTCGCTGAAACCATACCGGTGAAATGGCGTGCCTGGGGTCTAGGTATGTTCTACGACTTCTGGTACGTAGGAGGTCTCCTTGCAGCAGGAATTACGTACGGAACAGCTAAAATGGAATCAACCTGGGCATGGCGACTACCATCAGCACTACAAGGACTCTTCAGCATAATCTGCGTTATAATCCTCCCATTCATACCCGAGTCACCTCGTTGGTTGGCATATAACGGACGAACTGAAGAAGCCTTGGAAGTAATTTCTCAGACCCATTGTGATGGGGATGCGGCGAATCCGATTGTTTTGGTGCAGTATCAGGAGATTCTTGATACGATTACTTTTGAGAAGGAGGCAGGGGAGACTTTGGGGATGATGGAGATTGTTAAGACGCCTAGTTCGAGGAGGAGGTTGCTGTTGGTTTGTTCGGTAGCTGTTTTTACTATGCTTTCTGGTGAGTCTAGCAGTCGTTTAGGACCCTTATTTGTTCGACTTGAGTTCTTGGTTGCTGACAAGTACCTGAAGGAAACAACATCATCTCTTACTACCTAGGAACTATGTTGGACAACGCAGGTATTACAGACAGCACTACGCAGTTAGAAATCAATATCATCCTAAACGCCTGGTGCTTAGTAGTCGCTATACTAGGAACCTACCTCATGGATCAATACGGACGCAAAACACTTGCAGCATTGTCCACAGGCGGCTTAATAGTCTTTATCTTCTTGATCGGAGGTCTCACCAAAGCATTCGGAGAATCCACAAACACCTCCGGCATCTACGGAACCGTCGCATCAATCTTCCTCTTCCAAGGAGCCTACAGTTTCGGTTGGACACCACTTACAGTTCTCTACCCACCTGAAGTCTTGAACTTCAGTATTCGTGCAAACGGAATGGCCGTCTACACTTTCTTAGCCAATGGTGTGGGATTAATGGTTACTTTCGCTTTCCCATATGCACTCACTGCTATTGGTTGGAAGACTTATATGATCAATGGAGCTTGGGATGTACTGGAGCTGGCATTTGTCTTGTACTTTTGGGTTGAGACTAAGGGGAAGACTTTGGAGGAGATTGACGGCTTGTTCGATGGCGAGAAGCATTCCAGGGTTCCGGATTTGGAGGATGTGTTACGTGGCAAGGCGGATTTGAGTGGTGATGTCTTGAATGGTATTGAGGTTGGACCGGAGACTGCTACTGCGGTTAATGTCGTAGCGGACAAGAAGATTTTAGCTTAGGTGGCTGGCTACTTGGGAAGCTCTTGTTGGAACTTAGCTGAACGCGGACATTTGGAAAATCTAATTGCATTTGTGGAGGATACATATATTTGGTCCTGGTTTTCGAAATTAAGTCTCTCGGAGCCACCAAGCTCTACACTGCGGCTTTTGCACTAACAAGGCAACCTGAATATTATCCTGCTAAAACCGTATCATTACCTCAACAATGGTCCATCGTAAAGTTCAAGGGTAGCACTATCTTCACTATAGGCAATAGTCAATATTGTGAACTTTCTAATGTGTAAGGGAGCTCTAAATACCGTAAGTTTACTCTCTTATTGTTTGAAACTTCCTGGGATTTCCATGGAATAACTTA
This sequence comes from Pezicula rhizophila, assembly GCA_022190145.1. Lineage (NCBI taxonomy): Eukaryota > Fungi > Ascomycota > Leotiomycetes > Helotiales > Dermateaceae > Pezicula > Pezicula rhizophila. Next base: position 10,191 of record JAJONI010000869.1, read on the forward strand.
AGCGACTGGAACATTAAGGCCAGCTGGACACAACTGTAATGCTAGTAGGAGGATAAAAAAAATATTCGAAGCACTGCGGTTGTCTTATATATATATATAGATTCCTTTTATTATTCTGTCTCTTTTTCTACTTCCATCCTCTTGTTATGTTAAAAGGAGAAGATTGCTTGTTGCCTCACGTTTAGGTTCTTTTTGCTCCTGCTCTTCATCTGATCTCGCTTCGGAGGTAACCTGCCCCCTTTTAAACGCAGAAGTGACTTTTGAAGCGTGTCTGTCTACTAGTATGCAGGACTTTCTTGATCAAATGCCTCTCAGATCTGTTATGGACTTGATCTACCTTTTCTTTAGCAAGAAAGTTATAAAAAGGGAGATAGCTTAAGCTTTGGTTATTTAGTGGATGGAGTAATTATGTAGGAACGAGGGCTATAGGGGAAAACCAACTGAAAGACATTGAGGTATTTTAGACTGTTACTTCCCAGGTTAATAGAGTATAGACTAATGTTCAAGTCAAATGTGAGTAAGTTATGGTGTTGGTGAATCGAGGTTATTCTGTTATTCTCCAAACTGAGTTTAGCGTGGATCTGGGCGAGGCAACGGCAAGGCTGAAAATATTTCTGGACTTGTGGTCAACGACAACACAGAAACACAACACAAACACTCAATATGCCACCAACTACTATTAGCGAAGCCCCGGCCATTGATTCATTTACTCCCTTGGCTGAGCATCAGTCTCAGACTCCCACGACCTTCTTTGGTGCAAAACCCGTACTTCATTACCATGGAGTCGGCGCGCGCGCACTCGCACCTCGAGATCAGATTTCCAAGTTGCCAGTTTTCCCCTCAAGGGAAGTCGCAACTGATGGCGAAGGAGTGGAAGTAGAAGTAGTGGATGCCCTCATAAGCTCCGAGTATGTGCGCCTTTCCAGCTTAAGTTTTTGGGTCTTGACAGTTGCTAATGTCCTCTCCACAGCAACCTCACCTTATTCAACAATACGACATCTACCGGCTTATCAATCCCATATCCTTCTATTTCCCTCCATGCCATCCAACGGCTGCCTGACCCTGCCGATTCAGCTCAAGAGATTCAAGGCCTTTATATGCAACTCGAGCTCTCCGACCCATACTCTGTCTCAGAGGACGATGAACCAGAGATTGTCGAATTAACTATTATTCCCGCGGCTGGCGATATTCAAACATTGTTCGAAGCGGTGTCCAATTGCTCAAATTTACATCCTGACCCAACAGGCGATGACGAGGAAATGGACGAGGATGGCGGGGACAGCAGGATACGTTTCGAGGGCAACGTTGGATATGAAGGTATTAGCGGACTACCTGGAGTACAAAGAGGTACAGATAATGGCGGCCTGCCTCCTCCATTCCCCGGCAGTGGTGGTTGGATCACCGCTGAGAACGTCTCTGAGTACTTTGACGAGGATGGTAACTTTATTGGCGGAGGAAACGGCGAGATCGAGGTTTTAGGAGAGGGTGCAGGCAGAGTACGAGGTCATGACGAAGTGGAGGGAGATGGCGCCAATGGCCATAGCGAAGATCACGTCGACGATAATAAGCGTCCAAGGACGGATTAAATATCAGTCTAATTGCCCGATGTCTCCCATCCAGGTGACTTAGAACCACCGATCGGATAATTGTGGACAAATCGCGCTCACACAGTTTTTAAGATAAGCTTTATATCAGATATACGAATCAAGTGAGTTCCTCAAAGTTCCTCAAATCGAAGTTACCCTAAGTGAGTTAGCTAAATCAAAGTTTGAGTAGGTTATCCAAACTAGCTCAAGTTATGTGCTCCTATGTGACCGTTATCTTCGAGTTGTACAGTAAGGTGAAGTAACGTAGCTGGGACTGCTTCTACAGAAGAAACAGTATACCGTGAAGTTGCTTTTGAAGAGATCAACTTCAGAAGGGCTTTATGTTAAGTGAGGTATTTGAAATAAGTAGGCTACTCAAAAGCAAGTGAGCTACTCAAAATGATCTCTTTCGGAGCAATTGACTCGGTATTACCTACCTATCAACTCAACCACGCGTGTCCACGTGACCAATAGCCGACGAGCACGCAATTGCCGACGTTATCAGCACCATCGACGCGGGGATCCCAGTTCAAAGGTATATCTTTCGAGTTCGTCAAAGAGAGTCTCAATAAAAGGACGATTAGCAAAATTAACGAAAACTAAGGACTACTAAACTTCTTCAAAGTCATAATCATGCCGTCTGCTACACAGACCCAACCAGATATCTCTTATCATCCTGATTTTGAAAAGTATCAACTCCGCACCAAACGTCTCGAGGCATCTAGAAGTGCAAATGAAACTTTACCACCCGGTTTTCCTGCTGAGCTGACTGGCCCCCTTGTTTGGGAAGGGAAGGACTTCACTGACGAGAGTAACTGGACATTGTCTCTGAACGAGGCACAATTGGATGAAATTCATCAAGCTTTGTTGAAATTCAAATGTATGTCACATTCTTACGTGGATATAGCACTATTATCTCAATCACTACTAACTAGTTTCAGCTCTGAACAAGCCTATTGGTTATGTCAATCCAGAGACTTTCCAACTTCCTACCCTGCATCCTATCTTGCGACAACATGCAAAGGAACTACAAGCTGGCCGAGGATTCTTCGTGTTACGCGGCCTCCAAGTGGACAAGTACTCTATCGAAGAAAATATCATCATCTACGCTGGTGTCTCATCTCATATTGGAAGCATTCGGGGCCGACAAGACAAAAAGATCATAGATGCTGTCCAGCAGTCTTCTATGCTTAATCACATCAAGGATCTCAGCCAGACTACTGTTGCAAACAAGATTGGTGCTCCCGCTTACACGACAGATAAGCAGGTGTTCCATACTGATTCTGGAGACATCGTTTCCTTATTTTCACTTAATACTGCTGCCTCTGGAGGTGAGAGTAAGCTTGCTTCGAGCTGGAGAGTCTACAATGAGCTGGCGGAGAAGCGCCCCGATATAATTAAGACTCTTTCTGAGGACTGGGTCTTCGATGGGTGAGTTTCTTCGATTGCAGTGTGCCAAATGAGTACTAAGTCCATCGTTACCAGTTATGGGAATACAGAAACGCCATACAGCGTCAGGCCCCTCCTCTTTCACACACCAGCAGAAAACTCTTCGCCTGAACGTATAATAATCCAATATGCTCGAAGAGGTTTCACTGGGTTCCTGCACTTGCCAAGAAGTGAGGGCATTCCACCCATCACTGAAGCACAAGCCGAAGCCCTGGATGCGCTTCACTTCCTGGCAGATAAGTTTAGCTTGACCCTAGATTTCCAAAAGGGAGATGTTCAATATGTCAATAATTTGAGCATTTTTCATGCTAGAGACGGTTTCACTAATGAGCCAGGGAAGGAGTAAGTCATTCTAAAATCTACGCTAGTGATTCGGGCGCTAATATTATCTCGCAGGAGACATCTCCTTCGGCTATGGTTAAGAGATCCAGAATTAGCTTGGAAGACTCCAGGGCCGCTCGCTGATCGGTGGGATGGGTTATACAAAGATGTCACCGTAGAGGAGCAAGTCTTTCCACTAGAACCGAGAATTCGTGGGGGTGCGGGCAAAGCATAATCGATAGCAAAGGTCCCATATACACCAAATTTAACAAAGTAGTGGATTTATTTATACAGGCTTTGGTACTCCTGATTGAGCATTTTCAATTCGGCATTCTTAGGTAAACTTACGCCATTTCCTGATTGATCAATTGCCGTCAGTCTCTGACGCGTCCTCTTACTGTTATTCGTACTTTTGTGTTATCGGTGCCACTCTTCCAGTTGCTGGTTACCATGGTTCTAGAAGTCGTTCGTTGGAAGCGGCCGTGATAAGAGTAGCTTATTACAGCACATCAGTCCAAAATGATGTGTGCAAAAATCACAACACTGACAGAACAGGAGCGAAGCCCGCAAATGTCTTTGCTTGAAATTCGCCTCCTCTTGTTCGCAATAATACCCCAATTAACATCCTACAATTACCGGCTCCATCTAGCTTTTAACGGCTTCCCCGGCTGCAACAATGCGTCGTCCAAGTCGCTAAATGACGAAAATCCAGGAAGACATCACGATATTCCTCGGCAAACTTCAAGGATCTATATCCCGCGTTATGCACCTTCCTATTTATTTTAGAAAAGTACATGAACTCAGTACCAGTTCTGGCATGTATTAGAGTTGCCACGCGGATTTATGGTATGGTGCAATATCACCTAAGAGTGACGGGTAGCAAGGTGCGCCCGAGTCCAAATATTGACTTTCTCTCCCGAAATTCGATGAGGTGTAGCCGACGATAAATGAAAGGTACCTAGCATAAAGACATGATGTTTCCCCCTATATTATTTTTGGGGGATAGGATCATCAGTTGTACAAAGGTCAACTGACTCAGCTGCAATGGCCGCATTGAACCAATCGAAAGACGCCGAGGTCTCTATTGCAGGAAGTCGCACAGAATTCCAAGATGTGAAAGTTGACGGTGGTCTGGAGTACGTCCATGAATTTGGGGGCAATTTCTCGAAGCCTTCATACCAGGAAGCATCTGGTGCACCTGTCGAAGGTGTCTCTCCGCTTGGACTCGAAGTCACTTCTTTCACAACAATCTTTCTCAACATTGGACAGATGATTGGTACAGTTAGTAAACCACAGTCAGAAATCCTACTGTGCTAAAGCCTTATTAATTATTTTGCCAACTTTAGGGCGTTTTCTCCACTCCAGCCAGTATTTTGAAAGGTGTCGGATCTGTGGGGTTGAGTTTGGTTTTCTGGGTGATTGGCTTCCTAATTGGTGTTGCTCAATTGGGAATCTATCTCGAGCTTGCGAGTTACTTTCCTAACCGCTCTGGTGCTGAGGTTGTTTATTTGGAGCAAGCCTACCCGCGACCAAAGTACTTGTTTGCGACTGCTTTTGCTGTGCAATCCGTTCTTCTGTCGTTCAGCAGTAGCAATGCCATTGGTGGGTTTCCCAGTGAAGCCAAAGAAAAGTTACTGATGTGTTCCTTAGTTATGGCACGATACCTCTATGCTACGGGCGGATACACACCAACAGCCTGGGAGCAAAAAGGTCTTGCTTGCGCCTGCATAACATTCATCATTCTCCGTAAGATATTTCCCTTTCAAAATTATACGCAGTGCTCACCCATTCCAAAGTGATTATATTCAGCACCAAGACGTCGCTACGGTTATCGAACGCCGTGGGTGTTGTCAAGATTATTACTTTGTTATTGTACGTTTTATGCCAACCTCCTCACTAGTTTAGGACAGTAGCTAACCTCTTATTCAGCATAAGCATCACAGGACTTGTGGTTTTAGGCGGGCATACAAAAGTCGTGGATCCAAAAGCAAACTTCAGAGATTCCTTTGCGGGCACAACGCCTGCAAGTGGCTATGGGCTGTCTAACGCTCTTGTGAAAGTCAACTTCGCGTATGCGGGATACACGAATGCTTTCAATGTGATAAATGAAGTTAAAGTGAGTAGTTACTGAATCTGTCATCAAACTCTAGTAACCCTCACTAACTCTCAATTAGAACCCCATCAAGACCCTGAAGCGCACTGCACCTGCCTCACTGTTGGTAGTTGCAACACTTTATCTCCTTTGCAACGTCGCCTATTTCGCAGCAGGTACGTAAAACAAGCTATCCATCAAATCAGCAATACAATATAACCTCTAACATTCCTCCAGTACCAAAAGAACAACTTAAGACGTCGTCCGTATTGGCCGCTTCTCTATTTTTCACCGCCGTCTTTGGCTCAGCAAACGCTCCTAAGGCTTTGAACTTCCTAATCGCCCTCAGTGCCTTCGGAAACATCGTAGCAGTAATCATTGGTTCCTCCCGTGTAATCCGCGAATGCGGCCGTCAAGGAGTCCTCCCCTATCCCCGAATTTGGGCCTCCACCCGTCCCTTCGGCACGCCACTAGCAGCCTACGCCCTAAAATGGGCGCTCACAATCCTAATGATCGTAGCACCACCCGCAGGTGACGCCTTCAACTTTATAGTCGATCTCCAATCTTACCCCAACAATGTTTTCCTCTTTGCTACTACCTTTGGACTCCTTTTGATTAGGCATCGACGCAAGAAATTAGGATTGGCTTCTGAATTCCGGGTTTGGGACATTGCTATTTATTTTTCTCTGGCGGTCAATGTCTTTTTGCTGGTTATGCCTTGGTATCCTCCTCCTGGTGGGAAATATGGTGGAGATGTTAGTTTCTGGTATGCCACATATTGTGCTACCGGTCTCGGGATGTAAGTCTTGCTTTCCCGTTATTCCTTCTCTTCTCCTTGTCCATCACCCTAACAACAAAATAAAATACTAATAAGGAGTAATAGCCTGGCGTTCTGTGGTATCTACCACTTATTCTGGATGCATATCCTGCCTAAATTCGGCCACTACCGCATTCGTCAAGAACTCATCGTCCTAGATAATGAAACGGCTAAGGTTCATAGATTGGTTAAGGTTCCTACGGCGGAGATACCGAAATGGGATGCTGAGCATGATGCACTTGGACAGAAGGTTGATATAGCGACGAGCTCTGGGTGGAGTGCTGAACATGAGGCTGATGGGCTTGAATCGAGGAATAAATTTTCTGAGAAGTAGGTGTGGTGTGGTATATGTGTTGATTTTCTAGTCGCGAATTTGTGGTTGTAGGCCGCGCTGCTGGATGTTGTAACTAATCTTGCAAGCTCCAATTGTGTGGCAGTGAATGTGTAGAATCTGCCGTTTATAAAAATAGATTGTAGATACTTAATACGAATTATTCTAATATACCGCTTGTACCTTTTAAACCCGCGCATGTCGAAGAGGTCTATCTACAAATTCAAAGCCAATGAATGCCCACTAAGTATCATGTACCGTACGAATTAGTTGATAAGAAATCATTTTACCTAAATTGAAACGAATGACCCAAATCAAGTGAGTTATTCAAATCTACATTCAGACAGCTTTTCAAAATG
>JAJONI010000870.1:0-17131 GCA_022190145.1 Pezicula rhizophila
TTCTTACTACAATAATCAAAAATACAAGACAAATCAATCTAGAAGCTGTACAAAAACGGCTTTTTGCATAGGTATATCCATGGATATCCCTGTCTCTCTTAGTGTTAACGTGTTAGACTGGAATATAGCTAATGTAAATCATTGCATTAGTTAGAAGGAGAGCACGTGAAAGGTAGGGGTAGGTAAGCACGTCGGGTAAATAGTAGAAAGTATATCTATATGCAGGTCCCTTCTAATCGAGTCTAGCTATACTTTACTATCACATGTGGCAAACTACTATAGTAAGGTGTTTAAAACCCTTGTCCTTGTTTAAATTCTAAGCTTTTGTCGTTAGTCTGTGTCTCGCTTATATAAGGGTTAAGGGTTAAAGTACGGAGGTGTGACCTGTGTGTGTACTAGCGTAGTTCTAGGTACTTTTGAAGATGGTGTTGTTAAGAGGTAGGTAGTTTTGTTTTTTTTTCTTCTTGTATTTTGTTTTTAATTGTTCTACTTGGAGATTCTCCTTATGTTGTACTTGGGTACAAAGTGACATGATGTAACAGTTTAAAGGCGGGGTATAGTGGGGGCTGCTTCTATTCTCCATTTTCTCTCCTTCAAGTACCCAACAAAGGTGGGATAAACCAACAAGCAATACTGTACTGTTAGAGACTTGAGGGCAACATCCGACCTTCAAATGTCTAACTATTCGTATCTCAAAATGCCTTGGAATCTGCAAAAACCATCCTAGATTATCAGCTGTCAAAAACCATCCTGGTAGGCTGAATCATGCCATACAGGAAAGAGAGAGAGAAAAAAAACATGTGAAATCCCACCTCGGAAAAGAATAATTCCTTCTAATCATCCTATGTGTACGACTAATTCCTAGTCTTAATCCTCGGCGTCCATGACTAATTCCTAGTCTTTAGCCTCGGCGTTTATCTACAAGATGTGGCTTGCTTGCCGACACTACATCCTAAGTACATCTACAAAAGGAGGTAAAATCTATATTGCCTTAGCTTGAATTAACTATGACAACTTCCTCGTAGTAGTTCGGCAAAATATAAGGGCAGTACCGCTGTACCTAGGACATTTATAAGCGGATAGAACCGAGACCGTACATACGCATGTAACTTGTTGAACGAACAGTGTACCGCATTGTAGATGTAAATTTCGTTTTTCCTCTGGTAATTGTATTGCACATGTATTTGTTTGTCACAAGAAACCCTCGGGATACGAAGGAAGTAAAGGCTGGTTGATATGACTTTCATACCATGGAATTTCAACTATGGTAAGATTACAAAAGTACAGTACCTACTACGTACCCAAGGTACGAAAAGGGTGCTCACAGAAACTTTTGGGTCCCAAAAATTGGTGGAGCGAGTAAAAACTCCGGTTGGTTCTGTTCTCATTTCTATGTACTGTACTTTGTAAGACTAAAGAGAAAACTGGAGGAGTGAGAATACAAGCTGTAGTATACTAGGTACCTATTCCCATTAAAAATCAGATGAGAACAAGACACCAAGCAGTAATGTCAACAATAAGCACAAATACACAGATAAAACGCAAGAGGCCTCTCAGCTACGCCTCAATACGGATTATACGACGAAAGCCCCCAACAGAGCGGAACACCAGAAAATGAAAATCAAACCTCATGGAAAAGAGCTGTCAGTTCATGTAGGTTTCTTCCGGGCTCCGTTTACGGAGGAAGGAGTATGAGAGGGATTGAACGAAAGAACTTCCGTATGGAGTATTGTGCTGGAGACCTCGGGGAAGAAGGAAAGTGGAATGGAAACATATCGAATGATGATGGTGTTGATATGATATATCATATTTTTTTTGCAACTCTGACGGAGAAACGTATTGTACCTATCAGCTCATCATACTTGGGAAGTGTGTCCTCGGAGGTACTAATACCGTTTTTCTTTTGTATATGGTGGATTTTTTGACTTTCTCTTTTGCATGAATTTTTTGATTATTTCGGCAAAAGTCAAAGACGCAGAGGAATACACGTAGATATCTTCCCGAACACGATTGTATAAACGGGTACCTACGATTTAAAAAAGGGAGTTTTTCTATGATAAATAAAAAAAGTTAATAATGGGTTTGGAATCATTTCATTCCATCCGATGTATTCTCAGACCAGTATCCAGTATCTCCGTATGTATCTTCGGCGGATGCATACATCAACACATAGCATACCTAGGTTGGTGGGATAGCTCTTTTCTGTAGAACGTGCATACGTTGCAAGGACGATACATATTTATGCAAAATACCACACACTGGCTGATTCTGGAGCTGGTGCATCACCACACAGTCAACACTACTGCACTACATGATCAAAGAAGTCATGGCTTGCAGGGCTTGCAGGCTAGCGAGCATTAGTGGGATGCCCGTGGACGCCACGCGATGCCATGCCATGCCCACAACCGTCCCTTCATCCCACATTACCACATTAACACACTGCTGCTACTGCATCCTGATGCAGCATTAAGCACTTTAAAAGAGAACGAACTACTCCTTTTGGTACTCTATGCTCATTTATGATATATTTATGCCTTATTAATGCTGAGTGAGATGGAGTAGGAAACACCCTCGACATTCTAGAAGCGTACGAGGATAGCCTCCAGCATGCAAAGATGCGGCGGATCTTGTGCAGGGTTTACCTTTTAGGAGAGGAGCATGGCTGCCCATGCCTGGTGGTTGCGATAATGTATGTAGGAGTACTGATGCGATTAATGGATTATGCGAGGGAGGCTTGGGATTGACGGTTGGCTTGTCGTGTTTGTTGGTATGGTGTGTTACATGCGTGTGATGACCCTATACCGTACGCCCGTACTCTGTGCAATTACTGTACACTGGTAGGATCGAGAATGGGTGTGTGGTTTGGTGTGGTGGGGTGCAGGTACGCAAGTGAAAGTGCAACGCTGGCAAAAAAAAAAAAATTGTATGGAGGAATCTTGGAGTATTGATGTTGAGTGTTTCGGAGGACTTAATGGATATGAGGAGAGTTCCACAGTAGAACTGAACCTTGAATTGGAAAATAGACTGGAGAACTCTTTCGAAGGGTAATTAATTCTTTCATATTCATATTCATCTAATAGATGGTTTTTTGCCTTGCCCCAAGCATCTACCTATAAAGATTTTGGAAGGTATTGAAGAAAAAGGCCACACCTCTCACTCTATGAAGACGGAATAGAAAAATAAGCCCAAGAAAGGAAAAATTACCCTATTCCTCTGAGGAAGCCAGAAAGACTTCGAAGCTACCTACTCCCATTTGTGACTATTCTCTTTTCTTTTTGACAGATGCGATGAGATTGAAACAAGAAAAAATTGATATCAAAATTCCTCCCAAGCACAAGTTTTTAGGATGAGAAAACCACGGTCTTTGCCCAACCAACCACCCACCACACACATGTACTACACAACCAGCCCTAACTTTTTTGTTGCTCAAAGAAGGAGGAATGGATAGAAATAGGATCAAAGCAATGATAGACAAATACAAAGATCATGTGTACCTTGCGTGCTGTTTCAACCACAAGGCTATGCGAACCGCAATGCTATGGTGCAACCCAAAAAGAAGCAGAAAGCAGAAGAATTCGCAAAACATGTGCCCGCCGGCGCCAAAAAAAAATCCAAATCCGCTGCAAGGTTGCCTGCCAAATTACAGAACTATGCGCTGTGCGAAAACCCAAAATCCCAAAACATCATTCGTATTGTCCGTCATAGAATCATAAAGGTAGTATCGAGAGATCGAAGGGCTGGAAGTGCCCAAGATCAGGAGATGATGGAGGCGGTAGAGGGGAGAGAGATATCAAAGGACTAATGCTGCACTAGCGTCCATGATCATCTATCCCCTCCAGCACCAACTCATCGGGAGAATCCGAGTACGAATAATTATACGTATCATTCGAATCTTGTGTGTCTTCCGAGGAAGATGAGCCCGCATTGGAGCTGGTATCTGAATCTGAGGTGGCATCGTGGAATTCTTCGACGGCTGTTGAATCGCTCTCGAAGCATGCTTTTTCCGACTTTTCGTTGTTGAAGCGAATCAGGCTCGGGTGGTTACCTGGTGGGAGAGTTATGGATTCGCTGCGCCGGGCTCGTGGTGCCATTCTTGCGCTATCGTTGGCGTCGCCATCTGCCCGAGAGCCCCATGATGTCTATTTCTTTTTGTTAGATCTGTTATCCTTGAGATATCAAAGTAGGAGGATTGGATTACCACTCGTAGTGTAGCTAGAGCCCAGAGCTTAATGAGACCATGGAAGTATCCAAACAGAATGGACACAGGCAAGAACATGATGTCGGATGGCTCACGGACAAAGAGCCCAACTAGCTTCACGACTTTGGTAAAGAACATGAAGACTAGAAAGGCAGTCATGGCATATTGTTGGTATGCGAGGTTGAATTCCTGGACAGCCTTGTGGGTGACGAATATGATGAGAGGATCCGTGACGAAGGCTAACGAGGTGAAGGTTGCAATGTGGAGGGCGTATGTTGACCATGGTTGCTGTCTGTCATGAAAATATTAGTACGTGGCTGGCAACTGAGGCACTGTGAATAAGTAGACTTACCTCCAAACATATCTCTCAGTAACAAGACTCGTAAAGTTACTTCTCCAGTTGCTTCTCGCCCATCGCAGACACTGGTTCAAGAATAACGGGTTATTCTCCAACGTCGTCTCAATCTCACATTGTGGATTATACTGAATCCAGGTCTTCCACTGGTGACTAACAAGCCACCTGGTGACAAAGTTGTCATCGTCAGCATTCAGCTGGAACCTGCCCCATCTCTCCGTCTTGAAACCCTCCAAGAAATCCGCACTCCTGAGGATCTCGGATCGAAAGGCGCATGTACGTCCAGACATACATGAGGTACCTCCATCGATACCATGGGTAGCCGAGATCTCAAAGTTACGGCGCTCGATATAAGCCGCCCCCAACCAGTTGTAGATACGTGCTGAAATGGGATTTCCCGATCGCACTCGCTTGACCCGTTGGCAGGGGCCTACTCCGCCTATCCTCTCATCCTCAAAGGGCGCCAGGAGCCAGGGGAGGATGTGACGTGGCCACGTGACATCATCATCCGCCATGATAGTGATGCGAGTCTTGACTTTGGGAATAGCCTCGCAGACTTGTATCCGCTTATTCGCAATGGGTACTTGGAAAACTCGGATATTTGGTGCCTCCAGGGACTTGGTAAACTTGACTAGTCCATCATACTTGTCCCACGTGGTCACCAAGAGGAGCTCGTGTGGGTGGCAAGCGAGGATACTCTTGATGGAGTCGGTCAGTTCCACAAAGTCATTGTGGATTGTCGGAATAATGACTGTAACATCCTTCGATGTAAAGTTGGGGTTCTCTGGGATCGGCACAGACTTATACGTCCAGTGGCTTATGCAGTTGAAAATGAGTCGGAGATATCGGTGGATGCTGTGTAACAGAGCTAACGTCAGTCACCATGACCCTGGAGAAAAAATTGATCAAGATGCAATTTTCAGGTACAAAAAAAAACCAAATAAAACAAAACCCCCCAAATATCCTTTTCGAGAATTTATCGGGATATTATTGTGAGATGGAGGGTACGTACAACATCACCAGCCATGTCCACTGCCACGCATTTAAGTGGTCGAAGTATGAAAAAGGGGCCATGGCGTCTTAATGTATATTTTTTGGCCTCCTGGGAAGAGTATACCCCAAAATTCGACTTTTGAGTTATGTAGAGGATCTTAAAAGATCTGGCGGGAGGCCGGTCCGGGATATTCTTCTAGTGATGGCAAAATGACTTTGAAATTGGGTCATGTGTCGGATCAGAAATCCCTCCAGGCCAGTCGAATTATTGTGTATATTTCCTAAGGATGAAGAAATTATAGAACGGGGAATTTGGCTACAGAATGCCAAGGTTATGATGGCGGGAAGTATATCAGCCTGCAGAGAACGTGCGGTATTTTGTCGTTCGGCAAGTGGACGAGGGCGGGGTATTTATTTGGTCGGCGTGGATTAACAGTACAAACTGGTTCAGCCTCAATTGACCGAGGACGTCGAAAATTGGACGGGATGGGATTGGATAGGAATTGGTTTTCGTAGGAATCTTTTTTGGAGAGGAATAAATATGGATATCGCAATATTCAATATGGGCCGCCCGAACTCCTCGAATGCAAAGATCTCTTTTGCCCAGACCCAATTGGGGGGAGGGGTACCTGCAATGGATTACAGCGAACAAACAAATATGTAAAGATGTAGACGAGACAAGACCAAACCAGACGAGCGAGAGGAGGATTGACTGATGGTTGATAGGACTGATAGACCGAAGGAGGAGGAGGAGGACGACGACGAGGCTGATAATAGTAAAACAGCGAAGGACGAATATGAGTGACGACACGAGAGATGGGCACCCCAAAAAGACCGTTTATCCTCGTGTACTTGTATTCAATCGAATAATATACAATACCCTCATAACACACTGACTGCAGTCTGCACGAAAGGCGCCGAGAATAGTCTGATCATAACGGGGGAAAGACAAGGCAGGAGAGAAGTTCCCATCTCCACAGGGTCCTGTCTCAACCTATATAGTCTGACTAGGTCCGTCGTCCGCAGTAAGTGGTGTAATGTCAGTGGTAAGGGAGGAGGCAACGCGCGCGTGTGCAAGGCAATGTGCAAGTAATGCAAGCAACAAGCAACAAGCACCAGCACCACCAGCACCAGCAGCAAGCCGTAGGAAGGAAGGAAAAAAAAAAAGAGAGGTAACTAGCTGCCAGCCACTTGAGTGGGAAGGCAGACGACAAGGCTTGGATTCGGCTTCTGCTCCGCTTTCTGCGACCACGGAACGATCAGTCACTTTTTTGAAATTTTTAGAGGAGCAGAGAAGTAAGAATGTGGTCTGGCGTGTACCAAAGTAAGTAAGACGTTAGTCGGTTAGTAATGGACCATGCCTGCCATGGATGACAAGGGCTAGGATCGAGATGGGGATGCTGGGTAGAGCGCATGGCCTAGCCATGGTGACAGGCCCTGGCAGAGAGGTAGGGGAGGTAGGGAAGAAGGGCAGACGAGACAAGAGCAGGACGCAGGACGCAGGACAGGCCCAGAAGATGATGGTGGAGAGCATGAGCCATGAGCATCAGAGGATGGGGTGAGCATGAGCGAGCGTCGTCTGATGGACGAGTAGTGGGTGAGCATTAATGTATTAGCCTCCAAGTGGGCCGAAACAGATGTCCTAAAGTAGAGCAGGAAGCGCGCGCGGGCGAGCTGTTATTACTATTATTACTATTCAACATGCACAAACGAGCGAACGGGAAGCCTGGGAACTTTTTTTTTGGAGGGGGGGAGGGGGAAGATTTGCTTTGCTTGAGTTGATTGATTTGATTGATTTGATTTCAGATGCTACGATTTCTTCCAAATTCCGTAATGTGGATTTGTGGAGGGGCAGCAGAGCTACTGTAAGTACAGCGTCGACAGGGCTCCTTTTCACGGCCGGGCTCTGGGTGGGCTTGGTGTGGGCTTGTCGGCGCCACCAACAAATGGGATAGCAATCGAGTCAGGCGAGGTGCTCTGGGGGATTGATTTGTACGGAGGTACAGTCCAATCGATACTCCTAATTGGCCTATGAGAATGTAGGAGAGATGAAATCACCAAAGTACTGTAACTAACTTGACACTGCTACTCTACGATACCTACTTATCTCTAGAATTAATTCCCAAATGAGCGTTGCACTTTTCCAAAGGGTCTCTTACTATACTGTACATACAGTGAGTACCATGGCTTGGTATTTTTTTTCCGTTAGCACTACTACTACCTGTACGTCGCTCCTTGGCTCTCCCAACTTACTTTACTCACACACACACACGCACACACACACTCGTACTCACTGGTCAACTGCCTCACACGCTCTTCTCAGCCTGAACTGAAATATTACTCTATTATTCAGATGAAAAAAGGTCGCCGCCCACAAAATACTTTAACACACAGCCATGTCAAGGACACCCCGACCACACTAAATCCCTGAGGCTTGCCCTAGTTAAGCAGTCCTCCACTCTAGGGTCCTACAGTAGCTAGAACTCGCTCCGTCTCGAGCCAGCTACTGCACCAAGCACGCACAATTGCGCAAAGAACGACTGTACAAGGGTTTAGTCGCTTCCTGCAAGGCGCTTGATCCGGACGTTTGTGAACGCCCACCTCAGCATTAGTTCGGAGCTTCAACTATCTCCAGCGACAGGCTCATCCAGTCGCGAGTGACTTACTCGAGGACCCTCTTGCAAATATTGTGGGATTGCGATGATGACCATTGATGGGGCGGGCGAGGCGTTTCGTCTAGGCTTGCGATGCTCTGCAGGCCCAGATACAGTCGAACCCCAACAGGCCCGCCTGTGATCAGAGGGCGACCATGTCTCTAGCCAGGGTGGGCTTGAATATGAGGGGCAAGGGTAGCTGGACAGCCTTGCCGACCGAATCAATGGCGTGGGAGGAGGGGCAGCAAAGCAAATAGTTGAGAGGGTGTTGGTGGCAGGACAGGTACTGGCCATGTTCGTCAGTTGGGGGGTATTGGCATACGAGCCTCTCTCGCCAGCCGATGGTGATGATGATGATGATTATATTTATATTTATATTTATATTTATATTTTCTGTCACAATTCAGAAGTCAGAACTCAGAAAGGTCGGCAGACGTTGGACTGTTAGCATCGACGCGAGACTTTTCGCGATGAGTCTCGATTGCTGAAGATCAGATCGAGGGGCAGCAGCGATGATGCAACAAACACACGATGCCCAGGCGACATACTACTCTACCTACCTAACTCCAATATGGTACGGTACTGCCGTGACAAGGAGGAATATACCGTCAGGAGTCAGTAACCACAGTTACTGCTACTACTGTATGTAGCAGCAGCAAACAGCACGCAAGGCCCTCCAAACAGCAATCCACAAGTTGCACGTATTCTCCACACATTTTCACAGAGGTACAGTACCGATTACTACACTACATACCATGTCAATGCCTGCACTACAGGGTGACGCCATGTATGCCCTGACCGAGTAGTTCTTTATGTGAGGTACTCCGAGTTACAACTAGGTTGTTTTGACGGACGTAGTATTTTCAAATCCATTGTATCCCAATTTCACACTGGTTGAGTCGTAACCTCGTAGAAGGCTATCGGCTTGCTTATGGAGGGGAAGTAAGAAAGAAGGGTCGCACCCTCATCTCCATTTTCTCGGCTCCGGACAGGGATTCCCAGAATAAGATTATTTGTTCCTGGTGCGTGCTCATGCGTCTGTGTGGTAAGTGTAGCCAAGATTTACTTTCAGAAGCGATGTTCACGCTGCAGCCGCGATCATATCCTTTCCAGCGGCTGGTTGTTTCTCGAGTCGTCGCCTAAGCTGCTTTGGTCATAGAGGACTTCCTTGAAAGCATACGATAAACAGACTTGAAAGAGTCAACAGAATGATTAATCATAAGCCGGAGAGAATGAGCCATGTCACTCTGACATGAGACAATACGATGAGACTACGAGTAATAATGGTGGTAAAATAGTGTCATTGTAATAGTGCAATTAGCTAGTGTAGTGAGTAGTAGTAGACTTGATAACGGCTGGCTGAAGTGGTTCGCGAATCCACAAGGGTCCAGTTCTCAAGTTCTTAACTAACTGAACCACATTGCCATCTGACTCGACTCGATAGTAGTCGTGTGTGCTGGTTACTCGTACCGGACTTCCGCTCAGCGCCTTCTGCTCACGTCTCACCCAAACACCAGACCGAGTCACCTGCGGCTTCAGAGAATTATCGCGAAGCGCGGCGACTGGCGACTGTGGAGAAGTATTGCAGAAGTACCTTCCCTTCCGTACATGACGTCCTGAAGCTTGTGTGTTTGGGCTTGCTAGAGCTACGCTCTCTACCTACATACAAACCAGAAAATGTGCCGGCCGAAGATTACTCGATGGGCCAACCGGTTACTGCAGCCGGGATCTGCCCTCGCAAATGCAACTCTGACGATATCCAGCTGCGGATGAATCTTCAACAGGCCCTCAAGCGTCTCATCTCATCTTTGTTTCGCGTGAGGTGGCTGCCACACCCTGTTGACACCGGCCATTTGGCATGGTTCGGAAGCACGAAAGCGTCTCCCCATAGCAGGATCGACTGCACAACTGCACAGAGGGCCGTTGGATCGTACATTGACGAAGTATTTTTCTTTTTTCAACCGGATGAAGTGTGGGAGCTTGGACGCACTCGAAGATGGATGTGGGATGTGGATGTGGAACTGACATTTCATAACATGGGGCGGGCCCAACTTAAAGTGGATGATGAGATGAGTAGAGTCGCTAGTAGGACACCAAGTGGCGTGTGCAAACAACAACCGCCATCACCTCCACTCTTTTGCCCTCGGCGACCCCTCCTTCTGAGGTTCTGTGCGCACGACGAAAGGAACTGACTCTGTACATCACCCGCAACTTAGTTAATGCTCCTGCAATCTGCAGCATGAAAAAAAGAACCCCCCTACGACGATGATGCTGGCAAGAGCTGGCATCCTCGCCTAGATGGAGTATCCATCGGCATGTCCAGATGCAGCATGCAAAGAAAAATCTCAATATCATCGTCATGTCGGAGAGTTACAGAACATGCGGCGCTCAATGCAAACCGCAACGGAAGCCTCCAGTTCTAGACCAGCTCAGCCATGGTGAGAAAGTGGGCTGGACTCATCGTGATATTCAGCCCCTTGCAGCATCTTTCCGGGATAATACGAAAGAGGATACGTACGAGTGAGTAGGAATGGCAAAAGAGGAAACATGGTTGACAAGTAGGACGTACGTACTTCGTACAAGTCCATTATCTTTTCCCCGTGCAAACTAGCCTCAAGAAATAGCCTCCTCCATCTGATACTAGTGCCGTTGCTATATTAAAAAAATCAGCCACTTCGGTAGCTTTTCGATAATACTACGACGGGCTGCACGGTTATATGCAAGTGATCGATATTTACAGAAGCACGGAGTAGAACAATACTTCTTCATCGAGGCACAGGTCCATATTCCATGGTCCTTCGCACTGTCGTCCAATCTCAACGCAATTTCGGGGGTTTGAACCATTTCAATCACGGGATGGCATCAAGGAAGGAGTGGATAACGATTCCTATATATAGCAGGTAGCAACTTTGATGGGGTGATCAAAGGAATACCAACATGCAGAGAAGGAGAAGGCACTGAGTACGGAAGGGGGTGGGAGGGTTTGAAGAGCACCCCCTAGTCTAGTGTGACTTAATTTACGCACTTTCAGCATTATAGTATTAGAACTACGCACCTTGTGGACGCTGAAGCCGGTTTAAGCGACACTTTTCTGACTAGGGGGGTGCTCCTCAAACCCTCCCACCCCCTTCCGTACAACCGGCATCGCAGGTGGGTTGAACGGAGAGTGAGTAAGTTTGTGGAGTAGGAGTATTAAGTGTGCGTATTCAAGATGCTGTGAGGCATTGCGAATCGACCCATCCGTGCAAGTGCCGATCAATTTTCTCCGGAGAAAACTCCATACGAAAACTTCTCTCCTCGCTTTCGAGTCCTAGAAGAGTAGAGGAGCGCCGCAGAACAGTTGATAGGCTAATGACTTGTTCAGTTGCCATCCGGACTGGGAAATAGGTAGAAGTCCGATGAGTGTTTATTAGTACTCCATAATTCGTATATTCATAAGAAACTGGCCCTATTGGCAGACATGGAAGAAAGCAAGCTGTTGCATAGAAGGTACTTTGTCCATACCGTCAGTCCTACGGTAATAGGAACATACCTCCGTACCTAGCATGATACATATTTTATTACGTAGCTTTCAACCCCATCTGAACCCCATATGAACCCCATCTGTTCCCTTTCAGCCTCAATTCAAGACTCGAAGTATCACAACCCTATCAATACTTGATCAATACCCTCCTCTGCCAAGAATGCTCGGGCCTAGGCCTCCGCCCCTCGCCCACGCTCGCTGATCGTGCCCCCATCCACACCGACCGTGACTCTGTAGAGACAACCAATGACAGAATTTACAGCCAATACAAGCCCATCAGACTTTTCCATTTGAGCCCCTCGCCGAAGATCTAAACTTCCACGGGATAAGTCATTTCCTTCAACTGCCCAACCTGCGTGCTCCTCTGTCACTTGGACAAGTATTTCTTCTCGCCTTTCTTCTTTTTCTGCGAAGAAGGACGAAGATGCATTATTTACCACCATGATGACCGAGGAGCCTGGTCGGCCTTCCCGCGGTGGAATAATATCACTCATGAGGGGTCGCCGGGCGTCTCGGCGGTGTGCTCCAGCCAGTCATCTCACTGCAAACAGACGAATCCGCGCCGCAGGCCAATGTTGGAGTGAGGCTGATGCTTTTCTGTGCGCGGAATCCGAGGAATGCCTATTGCGTTGCTGAGCCCACCGGTTGTCCTTCTATCTGTGACGACGAAATAATTCGAAACATCAACACGACGTCGACAATCCATCACGACTCGGTTGTCATACGCTTCCCGTCCATCATCGTCGTGACCGGTCTTTTTGCATCGTGATTATTCCGTACATTATCAAAATTCTCCTGCGAAAAGGCCTGTGGTGTTGCGATGCGAAGCAGTTGATGAGAGAGGGGTGAAGCCTGAAATAGGGGGCGACGGTCGGACGCTGCTGCTCTTTCCCTGAAAGTAAACCTTGGAACGACGCACGATTCACCATGTCGAGCTATAACAATGGCTTAACAGCAAACAAATTGAGGAGTAAGAAGAAGGTAGTGAAGCCAATTCTGCGCAAGTTCACGCAGAGCGAGAAGAACTCAATTGACCTGGACCGGCCAGCGGCGGAACAGGATGCATTGGGGATATATCACTATAACACTGATTACGGGTCTGGATCTCGGTCTGCTCGCGATGTTTCTTTTGATCATTCTGGGAGGCGCGGATACCACAACCGCAGCACCAGCGGCACCTCGCAGTTCTCAACAGCTACGACAGGAAGCCACCGTGCTGGGTCTTTTGTCCATCCATTTCAGCAAACTCCCCGCCCGTATACACCGCCCTTGGGGGGGGCATCTTATCAAGGCTCATTGCGCGACAGTGAACACTCGAGACAGCTGGACAGCCCCGCCCTGACCGAAGATGAACTGGAAAGTCAAGATCAACTACGACAAACTTTTCGTAGTACCTCGAACTTGTCAGCGCGGTCACCTCCGCCGTCGCTGAACTCTCCAACTACTTCAATCCCCGTCCAACAAACCCTCCGTATCCAGACCAAGCCTTCCATTGGGTCTAGACTGGGCAATTCTACGTCGCACACAAACCTATCCTCCTCGTTGCATTCAAACGACCTCATCTCTCCGACCTTTTCTACAGAAAACATGTCGCCCATCTCAGCGGTGCGGACATCAATGGACAAAGGTTTCCGCATGCGCACCCGTTCCGATGGCGAGTCCCGCACCGATTCAATCCAAGAAGCGCGGCGGAAATTCGAGGAGAAGGAGCGAATCAAGGAAGAGAGAGCAGCACGAGAAGAGATCCGCAAGAGAGAAAAGGCAGACCAGAAAGAAGCTCGGCAGATCGAGCGCGGCCATCGCAGATCCTCAGCTAGTGAACGTCCACAGGCACGATCAAAGCGTAGCAAGTCTGACTTGTCAATTCCAGTTGCTGAGAAGGAAAATGAGGGGTTTATGGCGAGAGAGTACAATAGTGCGCCTATACGGGCTGCACCTTGGATGAACGAGGAGGGAATGCCTTCTTCACCAAGGAAGAAAAACACGGCAGTGCATGCTACGAAGAAGAAGAGTCATGGGGCGTGGACCAAGTTTATGATGTGGTTACGTACAAGATTGTTGCGGATGAAGGGTCATTGAACATCATACCTTTTGACTCTGCGACACGAAAAGTCTGCCCCACAGCATGGGGCATAACGATAGGATACCGGAGAGATGAATATGATTTTCTTTCTGTATAGGCGTTCGGGGAGATCCCTCTCGCATTTTTCCATTTCTCATATTCCCGCACATCACACGCAGCGAGCGATTCCACGCGATCATCCTTCTGCATATTTGGATCACAACAGCACACACGTTTTACATGGGAATTTCAGCGTTGGCGTTTCGGTTCCCCCCCCTTAGGAGTACATACAAATCCTTCGATTGCGGGTTAGGTTCTTCTGCTTTTATGAATAGCATGGGGGTCGATTTTTACACAGGAGTACATGCGTACGTTTTCCCTGCAGCACGAAATTCTTGAATGAATTGAATGGTGGGATCTTTTCTTTCCTCTGCTACGATTTGGATGGTTTGATGGACGGGTTAGCCTTTGCAGATGCAACCAGGGAGGAGAGGGGGGAGGATTCTACGTGTGGTATTGATGTGTGAGACGGCGAGCATTATTAGATGCAGTTTATACCGCTGGACTGGACTTTGGATTGAGCTCGTCCTCTATCTGAGTATAGAGCGGCGGAGGTTCTTTTCAGGGTACTTATCTACATATCATATAGCTCACATCCTCTTCTAGGATGTTTGCTTTGCATTGGCTGGCTAGGAACAGGTAGCACAATACAACATCCACAACACATATATGTTTGCTCTTGGATTCGTGACTCGTGTGACTTGTGTGACTTTATTGACAGATCTGTTGTTCTGTTTCCTATGCAGTGACTAAGTTGGTAGGTACTTCGACTCAGCAGCCTCAGCAATCTCCAAATCTTCCCATCCCAAACACCGCTTAAACTTCCGAGGTCGAGACCGAATAAACTAACCTCTTAGTAGTCTCAGGTACTAGAAATCCAAATCCAAAATCCAAAATCCAAAATCCAAAATCTAGAACCCCGAACTTAAAAAGGGGGTGCTCCACTCTCTCGCTTACACAACGTGGAGCAAAAAAAAGGGGCCCAAAAAGGAAAGAGCGGTGGAGGAAGGAGGAAACATTTATGGAAGGTGAATCTCTCCCACCCCATAGAAACGGAAGAAAAAAAAAGAAACAAGGGAAACAAAAGAAAACAAAACCAGGAGACTTTCTTTTTGTTAAAAAAATATAAAAAGAGCAAAAAACGACACCTGAGTGATTCGAACACTCGCTTCCGAAGAAAATGCCTAAACTACTGATAGCAGGGCATCGCGTTAACCACTCCGCCAAAGTGCCTGATTGGTTGGATTTGTTGTTTGATGGAGGCTCCTTTGTTTTCTCACATTATGTTTGTGATAGGAGGTTTGTGGAGTACACCGTAGTGGGGCTTGGGGGCGGGGTTTTCTCGGTTAAAAGCGGCGTGGCTGGTGCCCCCCCTTTTTTTCTCCCTAACCGAGAATGAGGGATAGGGAAGTGACTTAGCGGTACTTCGTACCTGCAGGTACTCCCTCGAATTTTTCCGTTGCATTCATTCACTATTCATTGCACCGCTTCGCTTCTGGAATTTCTTCGTCGTGATTTATGTTACGATGATTAGACGGCTATAGAAATTGCATTTTAGGAGTTTTCTCTCTTTTTGTGCGGATTTGAGAAATTGAGGAGTTCCTCGTAGGTGATTGATTGATTAATCCATCTTCGTGTTGTAGAGTTCGTTTATTCATTCCTACAGTACGTGTCATCATTAACCACTCTGAGTACTCACTACCTCAACCTTTAGCCTCTAGAGAGAGAACTAAACAACGTTACCGTACAGAACAACCTACTAGACAGTCGCCCCAAAATGGCTACTACTACCAACTACCTCGTCCCTGCCAATCTTAGGAAGATCTCCGTGGAGAAATTCGATGACTTACGATCACGTGGTGAGCTTTTTTATCAGGAATCTGTGCCTGAGTATGTTGAGGATAGGGGGTTTAAGGTCTGTACCTTCGTTTTTTGTTTGTTTTTTTTTATTTGTGGGGGAATTTGTTTTTGAAGGGGGAGAGAGAGGGGCGTATTGAGATGTAGGGTTGGCTTGAGTGAGGAAAGAAATCTCTGTTGAGTAAGTAGGTAACTCACTTGATTTGGGTAACTCATATAATTCAAGGAACCCCATATCAAAAACCCATAGCCCAAATCGTCTCTTCTAAATCAAATTCAACTCTACACCAGGTACTACTAGTACTACTCCTACAAAAAAAACAGACCAAGCCAACAAACCCAACTAACAAGCACCCATCAGTTCGAATTCCGACTCTCTCAAATCCTCCAAAAGAAACCCATCCTCGCACCCAACGATCTCGGTCGAAAAAGCGCAAACAACAATCCCTTCGCTAACCCCGACCCAGATTTCGTAATCTGTTCCGTAGGGACATCACATCTGTTACAATTTAACAAATACTGCATCCAACGACCCTCCCTAATTTTCCATCCCACGGAATTTAAGGAACAGACTGAAGATCTCGATATGATGGATCTGGAGGGTGCTTGGGGGATTTTACGGAGGTTAGAAGAGGAAGGAAAGGAGGACGGAGAAGAGTGGATGATGATATATAATTGTGGGGTTGAGTCTGGGAGTAGTCAAGGTCACAAACACCTACAGCTCATGCCTCGATCCAAAGGGTTTAAATTATTTCCTGATGATGTGGAATTACCTTCCGGTAAGTTTGAATCCGAAACCTAAGCTCCTTGTATTACATTCTCAATCGGAATTTAACGAGAGCAACATAGATGAGCCGATGCAGATATCTAGCATCCCTTTCGTAAATTGGGTAGTTGAAATCCCGTTAGATGCAACACCTCGTGATATCTATCAAAGGTACGAAAAAGCACTCTGGAAATTGAGACAGAGTCAGAGTGATGCGGGGGCTTGTCCTGCTTATGGTCTTGTTATGGTGAGGGGTTGGATGGTTCTTGTTCCGAGGAGGTTTAAGAGTTTGGATGGGGTTGGGGCGAATAGTGCTGGTATGGTGGGTATGGTCTGGGTTAGTAATGAGGAGGAGAGGGAGGGATGGAGTAGATTGGGGATGTTGGATCATTTGACTAGGTTGGGTGTTCCTGTTGGTTTGGGAAAGTAGGTGAGAAATCATTGAAGCGTAGAAGTATAGAGGATTCGGTAGCATTTTGATTTTCGAGACTAGACTTTCTTTTTTTAAAGCTGTGGTTAGACTATGTTCATAGATCTGAATGATGCTGGTAGTAACTAGGAAACTTGAAGCATGCCTAGTAGTTAGTGGATTGGGTAAGTTAGGTAATTAACTTAGCTCTGCTTTCTTTCGAGGATGAATCACAAGATAAAAGCAACAGGCTT